>JARQOC010002226.1:0-28245 GCA_033576535.1 Allobates femoralis
CTCAGACTCAGCCTTAGGCGGTGTGTGCCGACTGCAGATGATGATCAGCTCGGCAGGCAGGCCTGCATGCCGAGCTGATCATCATCTGCAGTCGGCACACACCGCAGGGGGACTCACCAGAAGTGCAGGGGGACTCACCAGAAGTGATGTCACATCACCACTGAGTGCTGAGGCTGAGTCCCTGCGGCTGCGGTGCAAGCTGGAGTGGGGGACTGTCTGTCTGAGGACACTGCTGGTGAGGAGGGAGGCTGGAGCCAGGAGCTCGAGGCAAGGAGAGCTACAAAAGTGAAGAGTGAAGTCAGAGACATCACAAGAGGACAAGTAATGGACAACAGTAACTGACACTGGTAAAGAATAAATGTATGGAAAAAAAATGATGTGGGGGTGGGGGTGATGGGAGCCCAGAGGGTTGTATATGGGAGCCTTATGTGGGGGCTGCGCGCTGTATATAAGATGACATGTACTCCCATCTCATATACAGCCCTGCCCCCCATAGGCTCCCATATCATATATGTGGCTTGTCTCTGTCTGTGTGGCTTGTCTCTGTGTGTGGCTTGTCTCTGTGTGTGGCTTGTCTCTGTGTGTGGCTTGTCTCTGTGTGTGACTTGTCTCTGTCTGTGTGACTTGTCTCTGTGTGTGTGGCTTGTCTGTGTGTGTGGCTTGTCTCTGTGTGTGTGGCTTGTCTCTGTGTGTGTGGCTTGTCTCTGTGTGTGGCTTGTCTCTGTGTGTGGCTTGTCTCTGTGTGTGACTTGTCTCTGTCTGTGTGGCTTGTCTCTGTGTGTGGCTTGTCTCTGTGTGTGGCTTGTCTCTGTGTGTGGCTTGTCTCTGTGTGTGGCTTGGCTCTGTGTGTGTGGCTTGGCTCTGTGTGTGTGACTTGTCTGTGTGTGTGGCTTGTCTCTGTGTGTGTGGCTTGTCTGTGTGTGTGGCTTGTCTCTGTGTGTGTGGCTTGTCTCTGTGTGTGTGGCTTGTCTCTCTGTGTGTGGCTTGTCTCTCTGTGTGTGGCTTGTCTCTGTGTGTGTGGCTTGTCTCTGTTTGTGGCTTGTCTGTCTGTGTGGCTTGTCTCTGTGTGTGTGGCTTGTCTCTGTGTGTGTGGCTTGTCTCTGTGTGTGTGGCTTGTCTCTGTGTGTGTGGCTTGTCTCTGTTTGTGTGGCTTGTCTGTCTGTGTGGCTTGTCTCTGTCTGTGTGGCTTGTCTCTGTGTGTGTGGCTTGTCTCTGTTTGTGGCTTGTCTGTGTGTGTGTGGCTTGTCTGTGTGTGTGGCTTGTCTGTGTGTGTGGCTTGTCTCTGTGTGTGGCTTGTCTCTGTGTGTGGCTTGTCTCTATGTGTGGCTTGTCTCTGTGTGTGTGGCTTGTCTCTGTCTGTGTGGCTTGTCTCTGTGTGTGGCTTGTCTCTGTGTGTGTGGCTTGTCTCTGTGTGTGTGGCTTGTCTCTGTTTGTGGCTTGTCTGTGTGTGTGGCTTGTCTGTGTGTGTGGCTTGTCTGTGTGTGTGGCTTGTCTCTGTGTGTGGCTTGTCTCTATGTGTGGCTTGTCTCTGTGTGTGTGGCTTGTCTCTGTCTGTGTGGCTTGTCTCTGTGTGTGGCTTGTCTCTGTGTGTGTGGCTTGTCTCTGTGTGTGTGGCTTGTCTCTGTGTGTGTGGCTTGTCTGTGTGTGTGGCTTGTCTCTGTGTGTGGCTTGTCTCTATGTGTGGCTTGTCTCTGTGTGTGGCTTGTCTCTATGTGTGGCTTGTCTCTGTGTGTGTGGCTTGTCTCTGTCTGTGTGGCTTGTCTCTGTGTGTGGCTTGTCTCTGTGTGTGTGGCTTGTCTCTGTGTGTGTGGCTTGTCTCTGTGTGTGTGGCTTGTCTGTGTGTGTGGCTTGTCTCTGTTTGTGGCTTGTCTGTGTGTGTGGCTTGTTTCTGTGTGTGTGGCTTGTTTCTGTGTGTGTGGCTTGTTTCTGTGTGTGTGGCTTGTCTGTGTGTGTGGCTTGTCTGTGTGTGTGGCTTGTCTCTGTGTGTGTGGCTTGTCTCTGTGTGTGGCTTGTCTCTGTGTGTGGCTTGTCTCTGTGTGTGGCTTGTCTCTGTGTGGCTTGTTTCTGTGTGTGTGGCTTGTCTCTGTTTGTGGGTTGTGTCTGTGTGTGGGTTGTGTCTGTGTGTGGCTTGTCTCTGTGTGTGTGGCTTGTCTCTGTGTGTGTGGCTTGTCTCTGTGTGTGTGGCTTGTCTCTGTGTGTGTGGCTTGTCTCTGTTTGTGGCTTGTCTGTGTGTGTGTGCTTGTTTCTGTGTGTGTGGCTTGTTTCTGTGTGTGTGGCTTGTTTCTGTGTGTGTGGCTTGTCTGTGTGTGTGGCTTGTCTGTGTGTGTGGCTTGTCTCTGTGTGTGTGGCTTGTCTCTGTGTGTGGCTTGTCTCTGTGTGTGGCTTGTCTCTGTGTGTGGCTTGTCTCTGTGTGGCTTGTTTCTGTGTGTGTGGCTTGTCTCTGTTTGTGGGTTGTGTCTGTGTGTGTGGTCTGTGTCTTGTCGTGTGGCTTGTGCTTCTTTTGTGTGGCTTGTTCTCTTGTGTGTGTGGCTTGTTCTGTGTGTTGTGGCTTGTCTGTGTGTGTGGCTTGTCTCTGTGTGTGTGGCTTGTCTCTGTGTGTGTGGCTTGTCTCTGTGTGTGGCTTGTCTCTGTGTGTGGCTTGTCTCTGTGTGTGGCTTGTCTCTGTGTGTGTGGCTTGTCTCTGTGTGTGTGGCTTGTCTCTGTGTGTGTGGCTTGTCTTGTGTGTGGCTTGTCTGTGTGTGTGGCTTGTTTCTGTGTGTGTGGCTTGTCTTCTGTGTGGTGTCTGTGTTGTGTGGCTTGTCTTGTGTGTGGCTTGTCTCTGTGTTGTGTGTGGCTTGTCTCTGTGTGTGTGACTTGTCTCTGTGTGTGGCTTGTCTGTGTGTGTGGCTTGTTTCTGTGTGTGTGGGTTGTCTCTGTTTGTGGTTGTGTCTGTGTGTGGCTTGTCTTGTGTGTGGTTGTCTTGTGTGTGGCTGTGTCTCTGTATGTGTGTGCTTATGTCTCTGTTGTGTTCCTAGTGTGTGGCTTTGTCTTGTATGTGTGTGTGTGGCTTGTGTTACTCTCACGCGGTGGACTTTTGTCCAGTGCAATTTGGTTATGATGTGTAATGGGTTTAATATTGCACTGCGCATGTGCCAAGGTTCCTTTAAACGGTGACCAGCATATGCATCTGCATTAGTTTTACCTCTATGTCAGATTACCCAGCCTCCTGGGTAACACCATACTAGCCCGCCTATTTTGATCTGGGTCCCATGGCATAGGTGGCAGAGACGTGGACAGGCAGCTCACTATGTGCAGACAGAGCAGCAAGAGCACGGGTGACGAACACTGGGTGCACAGCCCGCAAAAGCATCGGGGCGAAAGAGACCCGGACATGATCAAGGGCCACAAGGAGACTGGGCAAGAATAGGGCACCCTGAGGCAGATCAGGGTACCCCTGGAGACGGTGGCAGAGACGGGCAAAAGAGACCACTGGGTGGACAGAGATGGCAGGAAAGAAAGCAGTGGGGGGAGAAAGAGAGCACTTGGGGGTGCAGAGACAGCAGAAAGAGACCTATGGGAGGGGGCAGAAAAGAGACCACGGGGAACAGACAAGGGGCAGAAAGAGAGCACTGGGGGCAGAAAGGGACCACTGGGGGCAGAAAGGGACCACTGGGGGGGCAGAGACAGGGCATAAAGAGAGCACTGGGGGAACAGAGATGGGACAGGAAGAAAGCAGTGGGGGGCAGAAAGAGAGCACTTGGGGGGCAGAGACAAGGCATAAAGAGAGCACTGGGGGGTAGAGAGGGGCAAGGAAGAGAGCACCGGGGGCAGAATGAGACCACTGGGGGTGGCAGAGATAGAGCAGAAAGAGAGCACTGGGGGAGCAGAGACAGGGCATAAAGAGAGCACCAGAGGCAGAAAGAGACGACTGGGGGGCAGAGACAGAGCACAAAGAGACCACTGGGGGGGCAGAGACGGGGCAGAAAAAGAGCACTGGGGGGCAGAAAGAGAGCACTGGGGGACAGAAAAAGAGCACTGGAGGGGCAGAGACAGGGCATAAAAAGAGCACTGGGGGCAGACACAGGGCAGAAATACCGCCGCACACCCACACCTCTGCACACTAGCACAGCTGCACACCGACACCGCCGCACACCCACATTGCTGCACACCGGCACAGACGCACACTGCCGCCCACCCACACCGCCGCCCACCCACACCGCCGCACACTAACACTGACACTGCTGTAGGTATCTACTATATAATCGTCTAATTCTGTCTGTTTGACTGTAACGGAAATCCCGTGTCGCTGATTGGTCACGCCAGCCGCCCGCGACCAATCAGCGACAAGCTCAGTCCGGCCACGAATTGGCGTGGGATTTGAACCACGCTTCATTGATTGGTTGCGGCTGGCCGGGCGCGACCAATCAGCGATATTGGCGCAGGATTTAAACCCGGCTTCGCATTGCATTATTCTTAAATCTTCATAAATAAACTATGGTGCATACATAATCTAGAATACCCGATGTGTTAGAATCGGGCCACCATCTAGATTGGTATAAGTCGTATTTCTCATAGTGAATGTGGTGAAGAAGCCCTTCTAGGTTTATCATCATAGGATGCAACTCTAGAAACCTTTTTATTTGCTGAAATTCACACTAAACCTGTAATGGGATTTTACATCCTGACCCTCCAATGCTAAAAATGATAAATAAAAACAATAGACCTTGCTGCACCCCATAGTACCACTGTATTATATATCTGAACCTATAATAGGAGCCAGGAAAAATGAGAATACGACCCATTTCTATCTATATATATATATATATATATATATATCTATTATATAATTGCGAATGCTGCGAGTGCCCCTTTGTCGTCATGTGGATACGAACGAAGCATTGGCCGCGCAGCGGCCATTGCGAGCCGGCGAGTCGCTATGCCCGCGCAGCGGGCATGGCGAGTCGAAGCATTGGCCGCGAAGCGGCCATTGCGAGTCGCTCTAAGGCGACTCGCTATGCCCGCGCAGCGGGCATGGCGAGTCGCCTTAGCAGCGCGAAGCATTGGCCGCGAAGCGGCCATTGCGAGTCAGAGACTCGCTCTGCTAGAATCCCGATGCATTGTGCATCGGGCACCCATCTAGTATATTTATATATATATATATACAAAACATCCAAAGGGCTATGTCACACACACAGATATTTGTGCAGATATTGTTCGCAGATCTTTGGTTGCAGTGAAATCATGGACACATTGTTACATTTGTACACAGCCACAAAATAGAGCAATGTGTCCATGATTTTACTGCAACCAGAGATCTGCGAACAATATCTGCACAAATATCTGTGTGTGTGATGTAGCCCAAAGAGAGATAAAATAGATGGTAACCATACTAAGTGAAAGAAAGTGTTTTATCCTGAACGGCAACGCTATATAAACCCTGCTGAATCATTACTACATTGTAATTAGTGCTATATATTAAACTACATCAAATGAAAATAGTGATTATAAAAGCTAGGTAGAAAGATGACACAACAATATCTTTCCATCCATGTCACAACCCATATATATGGGAGTATCTCATATCCCAAAACCAGATCACATCCGAGACAAATGAGTCGTACTGGACTAATGGAAAAATTATGGAGCGAACAAAAGGGATAAATATCTTGTGGGAACAAATTTGTAAAAATTCTAAATATATACATCATATGTGTGATTACATAATAGGTAATTCCGTCCTCTTCAGGATGATATTCAGCTCCACAGTTGGGCATCATTTTTCCATCGGCCCAGTACGACTCATTTGTCTCCCGGATGTGATCTGGTTTTGGGATATGAGATACTCCCATATATATGGGCTGTGACATGGATGGAAAGATATTGTTGTGTCATCTTTCTACCTAGGATATGTCGAGCCCCAGGGCGTGGGGTACTCGGGTATCAGGCGGCAAAGGGTTAAAGGTGTCATGGGGAATGGCGGCCGCGCCTGATCCCGTGACCTGGGGGACTATTCTTTTTTAAAGGGGGTTTATGTACAGGGGAGTATTTTCAAGTTTGTAGTCGTGACGCCACCTGCAGTTTCTGGTGAGTGGCACCAGTGCTGCCACAGTCCGCCGGAGGTTGATGGTATTGCGGCTGAGATGGTGTAGTCCTCCGCAGGCAGGACTGGTCCTGCGGGGCAGTGTTCCTGTGCATAGAACAAGTTCATGGAAAAGAAGATGCAGCAGAGTTGAGTTCACTTCACTCCGGGTACTTTACTGAAAATCTTTAGTAGCATTCGTTACAGTTCTCAGTGCAGTAAGATGTTAAATGACAAGTAGCTAACGGGTGGCTGCAAGCGGATCCCAGGTGGAAGGATGGAACCCTCAGTGTGTGCCTTTTCTCTGTCAATTCTTTCCTGCTTCCCAGTAGTCGGTGTGAAGTCTGACCCCATAAAGCGGATCGGCCTCCTGCTGTCTCTCACTCTCCTCGCTCCCGTCGGGTTACCTTCTGCTGGATCGCCGAACCCTCAGGCGATCCTCGTACCCTCTTCTGGTCGCTTAAGAGTCTGGGCAGTATATATATATATATATATATATACCCCTCAGAACACCAGATTTTCTGTGGTCCTTAGAGGATACCACAGGTTCGGGCTCCGGTGCCCGGTAATCTGCCAGGGTTGGACTCTCTGAAGTCCCTCTCTTCCCCCAGGCTGGCTGTCTGCGCCTGGGAAGCTTTCTTTCTCCCTGGGCCCTCAGCCACTTGGAGGCAAGAAGAGGACCTCCTTGCTCCCTCAGGCTCACTGCCTGGCTGCTAGCAAGCTCCTCACTACCGTCTTTCCCCGAAAATAAGTCACCCCCGATTATAAGACAGGGCAGGGCTGGGGGCAATTTTTTTAATATAAGTCATACCCCGATAATAAGACAGGGTGACTTATTTTCAGGGAAAATTTGGTGGGGTGGGGGGGCCCAGGGGAATATCTCATACTTAGCGCTGCTGCCGCTGCTGTCTCCGGTGCCCCCGCTGTGTTCCCGGTGCCTGGGTGAGCGGGGCGGGTATTTTAAATCCCCCGCTGCTGTCCCGGCCAATCACAGGCCAGGAACTGCCCAGAGGCCAATCGCAAGCCAGTCGCGCTGCATGACGTCAGTCTGGCCTGTCATTGGATCCCCAGGCAGCTCCTGGCCTGTGATTGGCCGGGACAGCAGCACGTGTGCAGGCCGGGCTGTCTGTGCGACGATGCCCAGCCTGCGTGCTGCTGTGCCCGGGCCTGTCGGAGGTGCCCGGGCCTGTCGGAGGTGCCCAGGATGTGCTGCAGTCCTCAGGCATGTGGATGCCTTGGATGTGCTGCGGTCCCCGGTGGTCGGAGGAGCCCAAGTCAGTGTGCCCCTGTCAGTGTGCCCCTGTGAGTGTGCCCCTGTATGTGTGAGTGTGCCCCTGTATGTGTATGCTCCTGGGTTAGGGCTAGGGTTAGGGCTAGGGTTAGGGTTAGGGAGGGAAATATAAGACATACCCCGAAAATAAGTCAGGGTGGGACTTTTGGGGGTAAAATTAATATAAGAGACTGTCTTATATTCGGGGAAACACGGTAGTTTCCCCTAGAAGTGGTTTTATTCCCTCCCGGGTACTTCCCACCATGTGATCTAATGTGGGGGTGCTTGTGTGTGGGTTCCACCCATCAGCCTAAAATCCACTTGCAGCTGGAGTATCTGCACCACTTTTACGAGTGCAGTACCCCTCTGTGACGCCTGCATTGCGGGGCGCCACACTTTTATAATCACTCATTTCATTTGATGTATTTTAATATATAGCACTAATTACAATGTAGTAGTGATTCAGCAGGGTTTATATAGCGTTGCCGTTCAGGATAAAACACTTTCTTTCACTTAGTATGGTTACCATCTATTTTATCTCTCTTAGGATGTTTTGTATATATAGATGGAAATGGGTCGTATTCTCATTTTTCCTGGCTCCTATTATAGGTTCAGATATATAACACAGTGGTACTATGGGGTGCAGCAAGGTCTATTGTTTTTATTTATCATGTTTAGCATTGGAGGGTCAGGATGCAAAATCCCATTACAGGTTTAGTGTGAATTTCAGCAAATAAAAAGGTTTCTAGAGTTGCATCCTATGATGATAAACCTAGAAGAGCTTTCTTCACCACATTCACTAGTCCGTCTGAGAAATACGACTCTTATACCAAATACTCTGACACAGAAATACAAGACATCTCAGATGGGTGCAATGGCCACAGACTGACATCCCACTAATAAGGTTGCCTGACAGCGCTGCTTCCAACACACAAGATATCATTTCATTATTGTAATTTTTAATAGGTTTGGATTAAATCTTTGATTTATTTTATGTTTTTTGAGTGTAATTCTTGATATATGATCTTTTAAAGCAAATATCTAACGTTTTAAGGGTTTATGCATTTATTATCCATTATTGTCTCCCAAGTGGAGCAGGGAACATTTTGACGTCATTGGAAACCTCCTACTTCACGTCACTATAATGTGGCTGCTTCTAATTGGCTTAAATTATTTATATATGTGGCGCCCCGCAACGAGTGCGTCACAAGGGAGTATTGCAGCCGCAATATTCTCTTGACAAAGCAGTGAAATAGTTAACTCTGAGATCTAACCCAACATACAACACCTAGAACAGGGGACCAATCATGGGTCCTAGGGGGTGGAGTGTTAGGGTAGTAGAGCAGGAGAGTCGAGAATAGAGAGAGAAAGAGAGAGGAGCGGGGGCTCCGCACTCCGTGCGGGCCCCTGGGCCGTCACCGGTCGGGTGTCAGCACCTGAGGCCTTAACCACCGGGATTGGGCTTATCTACACGGGTTCCCAAAAGACTCCCGTGCCCACAACTTACAGCCGGTTCACTGGTACCGAAGCTGGCAGCAGTTCACCTCTGTCACGCGAACCAGCCCCGTGGAGGAGCAGCTTTATAGGAGCACCCCACCACCAGCCAGTTTCCAGTCGTCTAACCAGCGGTGTACCCACTGAGGGATCCAAGGCTCCCCAAAGCATCCAGAACGTACATCATGGATAGGGCATTGAAGCAGCCTCCCCGTACCCGACCTGGTATTCCTGGGCGACGCTGGCCAAGAAGGAGGAACTAAGTAGGTAGAAAGGAGGAACACTGCGGATCTCTGAGGAACACTATCACTGCCGAGTCCACCCGGTCTACTACTCAACCACTGTAAGCCATGTACTGCCTGCTGGTTACAGTAAAGACCGTTGCAGAGACTATCTGTGTCCGTGATTCCTTATGAACTGTCCGTCATTAACTAGAAGGTAACCGCAGCTGCCGCACAACATCTTGAGCAGCTCCAGCCCCCGGGGATCACCGCTCAGCCTGTGGGGAGCGTAACATCTTGCTGCTGTCCATCCCCCGGGGGTTCCGCAGCGTCGGTAGCCCTTACCGAATCTACTCATAGGTGGCGTCACGAATCAAAACAAATTAAACCCCTTTTTAATCTGTTCCCGCAAGACGTCTTCAACTTTGATCTGCACTACACCGGGCCCCACTACCGGCAGGCGCGGTCCACCCGTGACAAGGAAGGAGAAGAATCGCCTGTCTAAACCGGAGTCCCGGCCACGGTGAGTCATATACTAGAAAAGGGCCCGATGCTATTGCATCAGGAGTGCGGTGTAATGAACAGGTGCCGTAAAAATAGCCGCTGAATAGTACAGTCCTCTCTCCGGAAAGTACGCGGTTGTTGCAGGATTTATATGGAGTATATGGTGGCTCAGTGGTTAGCACTGGTAATGGTGGCTCAGTGGTTAGCACTGTATGGTGGCTCAGTGGTTGGCACTGTATATGATGGCTCAGTGTTAGCACTGTATATGGTGGCTCAGTGGTTAGCACTGTATACGCTGGCTCAGTGGTTAGCATTGTATGGTGGCTCAGTGGTTAGCACTGTATATGGTGGCTCAGTGGTTAGCACTGGTAATGGTGGCTGAGTGGTTAGCACTGTACAGTGGCTCAGTGTTTAGCACTGTATACGGTGGCTCAGTGGTTAGCACTGTATGGTGGCTCAGTGGTTAGTACTGTATATGATGGCTCAGTGTTAGCACTGTATATGGTGGCTCAGTGGTTAGCACTGTATATGGTGGCTCAGTGGTTAGCACTGTATGGTGGTCAGTGGTTAGCACTGTATATGGTGGCTCAGTGGTTAGCACTGTATATGGTGGCTCAGTGGTTAGCACTGTATGGTGGCTCAGTGGTTGGCACTGTATACGGTGGCTCAGTGGTTAGCACTGTATATGGTGGCTCAGTGGTTAGCACTCTATACGGTGGCTCAGTGGTTAGCACAGTATCGTTTCTCAGTGGTTAGCACTGTATACGGTGGCTCAGTGGTTAGCACTGTACGGTGGTTCAGTGGTTAGTACTGTATATGGTGGCTCAGTGGTTAGCACTGTATGGTGGCTCTAGTGGTTAGCACTGTATGGTGGCTCAGTGGTCAGCACTGTATATGGTGGTTCAGTGGTTAGCACTGTATGGTGGCGCAGTGGTTAGCACTGTATATGGTGGCTCAGTGGTTAGTACTGTATATGGTGGCTCAGTGGTTAGCAGTGTATACGGTGGCTCAGTGGTTAGCACTGTATATGGTGGCTCAGTGGTTGGCACTGTATACCGGGGCTCAGTGGTTAGCACCAGTGGCGTACCTTCAGGCCCATGGGCCCCGGAGCGGAAGCTCCAATAGGGCCCCCAATTATTGCAAATCTTTAATAGTATTTGTCTTTTTCTATAGGCCAAAGGGACTTCTGGGGCCCCCTAGGCTGCAGGGCCCAGGTGCGATCGCAACCCCTGCACCTATTGTAGTTACACCCCTGGTTAGCACTGTATACGGTGGCTAAGTGGTTAGCAGTGGCCCCCTGTGTGTCCTGCGTGGCCCCCTGTGTGGCCCGCTGTCTGTTCTGTGTGGCCCCCTGCCTGTCCTGTGTGGCCCACTGTCTGTTCTGTGTGGCCCCCTGTCTGTTCTGTGTGGCCCCCTGTCTGTTCTGTGTGGCCCCGTCTGTTCTGTGTTAGCCCCCTGTGTGTGCTGTGTTAGCCCCCTGTGTGTGCTGTGTTTGCCCCCCTGTGTGTGCTGTGTTAGCCCCCTGTGTGTCCTCCTATCTGTCTTGTGTGGCCCCCTGTGTGTGTCTGTGCCGGCGGGAGATGAGTGCTGCGCGCGGTGCTCATCTCCCTGCGGCTTCGGGGCTGTCAGAGCATGATGGCGGGGCTGGGCGAGGAGTGGGCGGAGGCTGAGGGAGGTGTGCGGCAGTGTGTCGGAGCCGCCATCGCTGGCAGTGGCGGCAGTAATAGCATGACGGCGGGGCTGGGCAAGGAGTGGGCGGAGGCTGAGGGAGGTGTGCAGCAGTGTGGCGGAGCCGCCATCGCTGGCAACGGCGGCGGTAATTGTGGCTCGTGATGGCGCATGCGTGCCATCGCTCGCGGCGCTGGCACTCGGCCGCGGTGCATGCTGGAATAGCATTTATTATATAGGATACTTGAACTTGTAACTTGCTGGTCATTCTGTTAATGTATCCCTGATGAAGAGGTTGGGACGATCTTGAAACGCGTAGAAATAAAGATCACCGTTTTATAATACAGAGGACGTCTGTCATTATATGCAGCAGTGCAGATCGAATTATCTTTGTCCTGTCGGGTATTAAGTGCCCATCCATGAGGTGGGGGATCCTGCAGCAGCTGTTGACATGCTAAAACCGGTTGTAGGTCACACAACCGATCCAGGTGAGCAGTTCATATACTGCGTACAATTTATTGCATAAACAGATTAGACCCATTGCGCCCTTGTCTACCCCCCTTTTCACAGTGCTTTATATTGACCACATGTGGCGCTCCTGCAACCGGGCGGCCACAGGGTGAACTGCGGCTGGACGAGGTAAGACGGTCAACTCACAACCACACACAGACAAGCTCCGATCCTGAGTCAATCTATGTCAGGCAAGGGGTGGCGGGAGCAGGACAAGGTGTGGTGGAGAGTAGGACACAAACCCGGGAAAGGGGAAATAAAGTTAGTTTAGTTCAACTTCAAGTTGGAGACAGATGTCAGCAGACATGGTGGTTGAGAGAAAGAAACTGACCAGAGCAGCGGGCCCGGCAGCTTAACCACTAATGGCTGGATGGGGACCCAAGTACAAACCGTAAAGATACTGAAGGAGGCAGGTGAGCCCGATCCAAACCGGGTCACTGGTGGCTAGGCCAGGAAAGCCATAGAGCCGGCTCTGTAGACATGGCAGGGAGCACTACATGGCTCTAACCGCAGGACATTCCGACGGGGTGCTTCTATGACCCGTGACTTAACTACCACTACATAGTAGGACAAAGCCATCGGATTAGGGCTAGTGACCCTGAAGGGGAAGACTTCACTGTAGAGCCTGTGATGGCCGGACCAAACCCGTAGGTGAGGAACAGAAAAGAGAGGGCATGAAAGGTACACTGAGGGGAGTGACGCAGAGGAGCCATCTGCGCAGCAGTGAGAACCTGAGCCCAGAGCAAGGTGAAAAGCGGTGTAAAAGTACTGTTTGTGAACTGTAAGGTTGGCTTGGAAGCAGAAGTAAAGTACCTGGTCAGCTCAAAACATGTGTGAGACTGTTATTCTGTGAACCGTGGCAGGGCCTCCCGCCTGCAGAGCCACATACTGACGATTCCAAGGTGCTGACTGTAGCGGCTGCTGAGGTAAAGAAAAGTGCAGCGTCCAGAGCACACATACCAATCTTCCCCCTTCTCACACCTGCCATGGGGACACCAGCCCTATCCGTAGAGGGCTCGCCATCTAAGCTGCCCCTATCACCATCCCTTGCAGGAATACGGCAACGGTGGTTCCCCATTCATCACAAACCACGGGTGGCGTCATGAACATTCTCATAGACTTCATAAATCCCTTTTAATTGCCACACCAAGGACAACGGGATTGGGCTACGGCACCCTGACATCTCAGAGACAGCAGAACAGACCAGTCTCAAGTACCTTGATCCTTGGGGGTGTGACACTTACATGCAACTAAGATAACCTATCTTTTTTATAACCTACACAAATCCATCATTCATAATCTCTCATTATAGGAGAGGCCTTTTATATTGTATAATAATACAGTCGCTACACATTAAACTGACTCTTCTAGATTTGGCCTTACAAGTGATTTATAGAGGGGTAACATCACATTCTCCTTGACTCTGACCCAGATAGCCCTATGTTTCTAGCTCTGTTTTTGTTATTAATATTCTCGGGTTGAATTTGCCTAGTTTTAGTTTATTCTCGGCTTGCTCCACCGGTCAGCAGCTACTCTGCATAAGTAACCCGGCGGTGCCTGCAGCAAAGACAAGACGTCTACATAGAGCGTTGCTGGCTTGTACTAACCTTTTCACTAACCCCATTACAAGTGAAGGGAGAGAACAGAGTGATGTCTTATTTCAGCAATCCTCAGCGGCTCTCCTGACCTGAGAGTGACAGCATGTATTTCTATGTCACCGATTGCTGTAAGACATCTCCCGAAAATAAGCCCTCACAGTAAATGGGAAAGAAAACGGTGCTCACTCGTCCGCGCTGCCAGGATCCACTTATTCCAGGGAAGAGACTCACGATCAGATGTGTTATAATCAAATCCTTTATTGCATCCTATGCGTTTCGGTGCCCTCCTGGCACCTTCCTCAGGGATCTCTGAGGAAGGTGCCAGGAGGGCACCGAAACGCGTAGGATGCAATAAAGGATTTGATTATAACACATCTGATCGTGAGTCTCTTCCCTGGAATAAGTGGATCCTGGCAGCGCGGACGAGTGAGCACCGTTTTCTTTCCCATTTACTGTGTGATTCCACGTGCAAGTGGTCGGTGGGAGTCCAGCAGCAGCCATCTGGATTTAACACTATATGTCTGTATACCAGTTGTGGGTCGCACAACTGAAATAGGTGAGTGGTTCCTTTATACCACCGTACTGTGAGTGTCTAAGTGATAAGGCACTATTGCGCCTCTTGTTCCCCCTTCCCCTTTTTTTCTTTCATTTGAAAATAAGCCCTAGCGCATTGTTCGGACCAATAAAGTAATATAAGACCTGTCTCATTTTTTGGGGGCAACACAATATGTCACTATATAATCCCTTACCTTTTGAAGGTCTTCCTTGTTTTTATCTTTTAGCTCTTGGACCGTCTTCTGTAATTGTTGAATTTTATCTGCCTTTTGTTTTGCCTGTAAAAAAAAAAAAAACGAAGATCACCCACATATCATTCATATTCTTTATGTAACATTATGGTCTCGATTTTGGTATTTGACTACTCAAAAATGGCTGTCTAGTGTCTTATTATTTGGCCTTGTCAATATTTCAGCTTGCCAATCTGCATCTTTGTTCATAGCTGACAGTTTGTTACAATGAGATCCCCAGTGTTACTGTCTCTTCTAGGACGCATCAAAGATTCATCAAATCATTTGTCTGTAACTACGAACAAATAACGAATAAGAATAAATGAAATATCTAGAAGTAGAAACTTAAGAAGGCGGTGTACACTGCTTGGACAATGCAGGGTCACCGCTGTTTCAGTGGTGTCGCCGCAGATGTTCCCGGGATTCACTTGAGGTTGTACATCACGCGAGTCCAGTGCCGAATCACCGCCGGCTCCACTGTCCTCACCTTCAGACTTATATTAACATGAAGTGAGAACTTCAGCTGCCGCTAATTTCATGATGAGGATTGTGGAGCCGGTGGTGATTCGGCACTGGACTCACATGACGTACAACCTCAAGTGAGCCCCGCCCCAGGAGAGCAAGTGCTGACACCGCTGGAACAGCGCTGACAGCCAAGGTGGGTATAAGCTTTTATACTTCTATGGGGCCAAACATGGGGAATGGGAAAACGTTGTTTAAGTAGTGGACAACCCCTTTAAGCGTGAAAAGAATATAACCGCAGTGATGTTTTTCAGAAATTCTATGAATTTCTATGTCATCATTTATGCATATCAGCATCTGGGGAATACAATCACTGGCCTGGAGACTGGCACTGGTTGGGAAATGCTGGTCCACCCAATCTCCTTTCCATAAAATCCACAAAAGATCAAATCTCCCCTATCCACCAGACTGACATCATTAAGCCTAGTTCTCACTACATTTGGGTGAACACTTCCAGCCAAGCTGCTGGAGTAAATGCAAAATGTAACAATAAACCAGTTGGCATTTATCTGAATAAGGCCAGAAACGTGTGCCCACTTGGCCTCCACCATGATGGCACAATTATTTTATTGAGCCCCGCCCCAGGAGAGCAAGTGCTGACACCGCTGGAACAGCGCTGACAGCCAAGGTGAGTATAAGCTTTTTTACTTCTATGGGGCCAAACGAGGGGAATGGGAAAAGGTTATTTAAGTAGTGGACAACCCCTTTAAGCGTGATGGCACAATTATTTTACACTCTCTGCACTGTGAGGAGTGCTGCCATTTATAGGATATACAGATCTTCAAGGTGAATATCTACAACACTGTGGACCTGATTCATTATTTGAAAATTATTAAAAGTCACTATTTTTCTTCCTGTATTAATCTCTGGTGCATTTTGTTCTAAATCCTTTGCAGATCTTGTATTTGGTGCTAAATCATAGATGCTCTAAAGTGCATCAAAGTGAAAACTCCAGAAACCTTGAACAAGGGCTGGCACTGGAATGACGTGTACCCACCCCCCCACAAAAAAAAAAATATATGACATTTGGTAAAAGTCGCATTTCATGAATCTGGCTAAAACATCTGGATAAGCCAAGTTATTCCAGTTGAATGCCTCTGGAGGTGGTGATCCAAAGTGCCTCTAGGTCCTCCTCATCCTCAGCCTCCTCATCATGGTCCTGGTGTTGGTGGTATTGGGGAATGGAATCCAGTATCTGCGAGACTGGCTGCAAGTGGAATCCAGCCAGCCATGCGGCCAGATCCTCTGCAGTGTGACATGTGATCCTGGATGTCATACGGTAAGGGCCAACTCTTGACTTCTGTGAGCTCATCAAGTCCTCGTCTGGCATCGGAGCCCAGGATTGGATATGCACCTCATTGTAGATGAGGCCCAAAGTGGGCAGTGCGGTGGAGCTCCATGTGACATATGTCTATATCTCCTCTGCATGCCACTTGGTCTAGTTCTGCTGACCGACCTTCTGCCCTTTGGGTGATTAGGACAGGGCCTCCATCAGGGCATGACTGCTCTGACTGCTGTGAGGGGCCCGAGGTGATTGACAGGAGAGGGATCCCGGAGGAGAGGTGTGGGGACAGGCCCCAATCTCCTACGGGCCATGCCACCTTACCTCTTCTATGGGCCCCTTCTCCTGTCAATCTCCTCTGGGCCCGACCCCTCACCTCTTCTGCGAAGCAGAGGGAGCCGGCCTGACTGAGACTGACATCTTCAGTGACATCAGGCTTAGCCAGGTTTGTACTGCGCATGGACCGAAATAGGCTGACAAGCACAGTAGAAACTGGACGTCACTGCACAGCGCAGGCGCTGGCAGGATGCGAAGGACGGAGCTGCTGCTGCTGGTGGTGGTGAGTATGATGTGTGTGTGTCCATGTGTTTGTCTGTCTGCAGTGGCATAACTAGAGTCCGTAGGGTCCCAGTGCGAAATTTGGACCTGGGCCCCCCCCTCCCCCGCGTGCCCACATTGGTCAGATGTACGGGTCCCATGTAATGTTCTAAATCCTATAAAGACTCACAAATTGACCCCTCTCCCCTTCATTATGCATTAATGTCCCTCATCCAGGTATATATGATCATCCATTATAGTATAATGCCGCCTCACAGCCGCTCCAGATAATACAATGCCGCCTCACAGCCGCTCCAGATAATATAATGCCGCCTCACAGCCACTCCAGATAATACAATGCCGCCTCACAGCCGCTCCAGATAATATAATACCGCATCACAGCTGCTCCAGATAATACAATGCTGTCTCACAGTTGCTCCAGATAATATAATGCTGCCTCACTATAATGCTGCCTCATAGCCGCTCCAGATAATATAATTCTGCACACACAGCCTGCTCACCGCACACAGTCACATGCATTGCACACACAGTCACATGCATTGCACACACAGTCACATACACTGCACACACAGTCACATACACTGCACACACAGTCAGCACACACACTGTACCTTCTCTCCTGTGTGCTCCATGCTCCCTGAAAGTCTTCATGCCAGGCCCAGGAAGCAGTGACTTAAGCGGTGCTGTGTGAGGAGGAGAGCAGGCCAGGCCGGAAGACTAACCAGCTCCTCTTCGGCAGAGAGGTAGGCGTGCTGCCTCATGTCTCCACTCCTACAGTCCACAGCCTGCTCCCGCGGTCTGACTATGAGAGGAAGAAGGGGGCGGAGTGGCAGCAGCGTCAGCGGTGAGTGCCAGTAGTCCTCCGGTGGCTGTGATCGTCCGCCTGGGGACCAGCCGGGTAGAGCGCCACACAGCTGGCACAGAGGTAGCAGGGGTCGGCGGGCTCGGGGCCCCTGTACCTCCGGGCCCGGTCTCACTTGCGACCCCTGTGGCCGCGGATGGTAAACCACTGTCTGTCTGTCTCTCTGTGTGTCTCTGTGTTTGTCTGTGTCTGTTTGTCGCTACACAGCATTATACTGTATATACAGGTCCACGATACATCCTGTATTACAGTGTGTGGTGCCCTGCTCTCACAGGTAGCCACAGCTTTCCCTAATGCACAGCTCAGTTTCCACAGCAGGTACTTACTACATGCAACACCTTCCACCCCGTCACAGTAGAGTGAGCTATACTCACTGACTTCAGATGAGATCCCCTATATATACTGCTGCTAGGGGAGGAGTTAGAATGTGCAGACACTAGGAGAGCTGCGAAGATGTCCTGGTGCTTGGTGCCGCTGTTAGGCCCGATCCAGCGTCCCGGAGTGGCCCTTCTAGCCGGTCAGCCAAGCTGAGAGTGGGGACAGAAGGCAAGGAGTAGAACTAAGGGAGCGAGGAACCGGTGGAGGTTCGCCCGAGAAGTGCCGGACTTCTGGGATCCGCACCTGCAGGAACACTTTAAGGACTGCAGAAAACCCCGTCATACCGTGGAGATTTCAGTCACCCGGTCCGCCTGCGTACACAGAGAGAGGAAGCCAGACACTGTGGTGCAGAGCAGCACCGCCGTGATCAGAGAGGGTAACCCGTGGACTGCGCAGGAGGAGAGAGAGCAAGACCAGAGGGAGAGAGGAGGCCTGCCAGGTTACACACAGCAGGGCTTCAGCAACAACAGGGAACTGGAGGAGGCCTTATACCCACTTGCTGTGTGGACTCACTGCGCACCTGGTCACCCGTCAGTGCTCCGGACGACTTTACCTGCAACTACCAGCTGTAAAAGGTAAAAGAGACTCTGCAGTGTGTGTGCATTATTCCTCTCCACCCCCGACCTCCCTATAGACTGTCCCGCTGCTCCTTACCCCAGTCCCGTATTCTACTGCAAGCTGCCCATACCCTACGCTGCCCCGGAGGACCAACTCTACCTGTAGGTAGCTTTGCCATCCTTGCCGCATTACCATCGCCCTCCGGAGGACTGTGGCGGCGCTGGTGACCCATCATCAGGTACTACAGGTGGCGTCATATGACAACAACAAACTCAAATCCCCTATACATAAACCCTATTTTGAAGTGTCATCCAGGCCACGGGCTCAGGCGCTGCCACCTGTGACATCCCCGTGAACCCTTCTGAGCCTGATACCCGAGTACCCCCGGGCCTGGGGCTCGACATCTGTATATACTGTATGTATATAGTGTGGACCTGTATATACAGTATAGTGCTGTGTATACAAGATAAAGAGCCAGGAGTCTCTAATGAGCATACGGCCGGCAGTCTCTAATGTGCATACGTCCGGCAGTCTCTAATGTGCATACGTCCGGCAGTCTCTAATGAAGCCTGTGCTAGCATTTCTTCTGTGGTGTTGCTATCAGTGTGTCCAGAGTGGGAGAAGAGTGTTGCATTGACAATCCAACACAATGGGCCGCACTTTGAACACATTTTATAAGTGGTCATAAACTTGTAAATAACTCATGAAAGAATAATGTTACTTTAAAACCAAGCACACTATTGTTTTTCTTATGACATTCTCAATAATTCTGATGTGTCACATGACCCTCTTGCCATTGAAAAAATAAGGTTGGATTCAAATGGCTGCCATGATCACCACCCATTGGAAAACGTTTTCCCCCTCCCATATACTAATGTGCCACAAACAGGAAGTTAATATCACCAACCATTCCCATTTTATTTAGGTGCATCCATATAAATGGCCCACCCTGTAGAGTGTATTGTCTGTACAGAGCCACAGGAGTAACACTGACAAATGAGATGCACCATATCATGTCTAGTACAGGCCTCAAGGGGGCAGTACATGACTTATTGCACCAAGCTGCACTGTGTATAACATTGTGCTCTGCTACTCATTCACTTCCTTAAATAAGAACCTTCTATATGGAGAAAAGTATTGGAACCAGGGCCGGCGTCAGCACCCGACATAACCGAGCAAGTGCCGGGGGCCTGACAGCTGGGAGGGCTCACTCGTCATCAGGGACAGGCAGCCCTGACAGCGAGGGGCCCATCCGGAACATGCAGGCCTGACAGCCAGGGCCCATCACAGGACACTCAGGGCTGCAGCGCTCCCAGTCCGCGTGGCTAATTTGCATGTGATGAAAATTAGCCATGTGCTGGCTCCCGAAGCTATGGGGCTTCCTTCTTTGCCGACTGCAGCAGTGATGAGTCATCACCCTGCGACCTCATCACACTGCTGCAGCCCTGCAGGAAAGAGGAAGCTCCACAGCCCCAGGATCCAGCAGGAAGGCATCACAGACCGGAGCCTGCAGAGAGGATAGGGAGGCATCTGAGAAGGACATAGCCCTGGGAGAAAAGAAGGAAGGTGAGAATAATCGGTTATTTTTATTTTTTATTTTTTTTTTTTTACAGTGTGCTGGAGGCTGTTGCTGGGGTACAGTATATGGAGGCTGTGCTGGGGTATATGTAGGCTGTGCTGGGCTATATGAAAGCTGTGCTGGGGTATATGGAGGCTGTGCTGGGCTATATGAAGGCTGTGCTGGCTGTATATGGAGGCTGTGCTGGGGTATATGGAGGCTGTGCTGGGGTATATGTAGGCTGGGCTGGGCTATATGAAAGCTGTGCTGGGGTATATGGAGGCTGTGCTGGGCTATATGAAGGCTGTGCTGGCTGTATATGGAGGCTGTGCTGGGTATATGGAGGCTGTGCTGGTGTAAATTGAGGCTGCTGGGGTATATGGATGCTGTGCTGTGGTATATGGAGGCTGTGCCATGGTATATGAAGGCTGTGCTGGGGTATATGCAGGCAGTGCTGGGTGTATATGGAGACTGTGCTAGGCTATATGGATGCTGTTCTGGGGTATATGGAAGCTGTGCTGGCGTATATGAAAACTGCTGCTGGGGTATATGGAGACTGCTGCTGGGGTATATAAAGGCTGCTGCTGGTGGGTATATGGAGGCTATGCTGGGGTATATGGAGGCTGTGGTGGGTGTATATGGAGGCAGTGCTGGGTGTATATGGAGGCAGTGCTGGGTGTATATGGAGGCAGTGCTGGGCTATATAGAGGCTGTGCTGGGTGTATATGTAGGTAGTACTGGGTGTATATGGAGGCTGAGCTGAGCTACATAGACGCTGTGCTGAATTATATAGAGGCTGTGTTCGGGTATATGGATGCTGTGCTGGGGTATATGGGGGCTATGCAGGGATATATGGAGCTGTCCTGGGTTATATGAGGGCTGTGCTGGGGTATATGGAGGCTGTGTTGGGGTATATGGAGGCTGAGCTAGGCTATATATATTATTTGGGGACTGTGTTGTATATATAAAATGGAAGCTGTGTTGGAGTATATACAGTTGTGGCCAAAAGTATTGACACCCCTACAATTCTGTCAGAAAATACTCAGTTTCCGCCTGAAAATGATTACAATCACAAATTCTTTGGTATTATTATCTTCATTTAATTTGTCTTCAATGAAAAAACACAAAAGAGAATGAAGCAAAAAGCAAAACATTGATCATTTCACACAAAACTCCAAAAATGGTCCAGACAAAAGTATTGGCACCCTCAGCCTAATACTTGGTTGCACAACCTTTAGCCAAAATAACTGTGATCAACCGCTTCCGGTAACCATCAATGAGTTTCTTACAATGCTCTGCTGGAATTTTAGACCATTCTTCTTTGGCAAACTGCTCCAGGTCCCTGATATTTGAAGGGTGCCTTCTCCAAACTGCCATTTTTAGATCTCTCCACAGGTATTCTATGGGATTCAGATCTGGACTCATTGCTGGCCACCTTAGAAGTCTCCAGTGCTTTCTCTCAAACCATTTTCTAGTGCTTTTTGAAGTGTGTTTTGGGTCATTGTCCTGCTGGAAGACCCATGACCTCTGAGGGAGACCCAGCTTTCTCACACTGGGCCCTACATTATGCTGCAAAATTTGTTGAAGTCTTCAGACTTCATAACGCCATGCACACGGTCAAGCAGTCCAGTGCCAGAGGCAGTAAAGCAACCCCAAAACATCAGGGAACCTCCGCCATGTTTGACTGTAGGGACCGTGTTCTTTTCTTTGAATGCCTCTTTTTTTGTAAGTTTTGGCAAACTCCAGCCTGGCTTTTTTGTGTCTCGGGGTAAGAAGTTGGGTCATCCTGGGTCTCCTACCATACAGTCCCTTTTCATTCAGACGCCGACGGATAGTAAAGGTTGACACTGTTGTACCCTCGGACTGCAGGGCAGCTTGAACTTGTTTGGATGTTAGTCGAGGTTCTTTATCCACCATCCGCACAATCTTGCGTTGAAATCTCTCGTCAATTTTTCTTTTCCGTCCACATCTAGGGAGATTAGCCACAGTGCCATGGGCTTTAAACGTCTTGATGACACTGCACACGGTAGACACAGGAACATTCAGGTCTTTGGAGATGGACTTGTAGCCTTGAGATTGCTCATGCTTCCTCACAATTTGGTTTCTCAAGTCCTCAGACAGTTCTTTGGTCTTCTTTCTTTTCTCCATGCTCAATGTGGTACACACAAGGACACAGGACAGAGGTTGAGTCAACTTTAATCCATGTCAACTGGCTGCAAGTGTGATTTAGTTATTGCCAACACCTGTTAGGTGCCACAGGTAAGTTACAGGTGCTGGTAATTACACAAATTAGAGAAGCATCACATGATTTTTCTAACAGTGTCAATACTTTTGTCCAGCCCCTTTTTTTGTTTGGTGTGGAATTAGATCCAATTTGGCTTTAGGACAATTCTTTTTGTGTTTTTTTTCATTGAAGACAAATTAAATGAAGATAATAATACCAAAGAATTTGTGATTGCAATCATTTTCAGGAAGAAACTGAGTATTATCTGACAGAATTGCAGGGGTGTCAATACTTTTGGCCACAGCTGTATAATATTTGGAGGCTGCTGCTAGGCTGTATTGTTTACTTGGAGGCTGCTACTGGGCTGCCACAGCCTCCAAATAATATATACAGCCGGCACAAACTCCAAATAATATATACAGCCCGGCTCAGCCTCCAAATAATATATACAGCCCAGCACAGCCTTCAAATAGTATATACAGCCCAGCACTGCCTCCAAATAATATATACAGCCCGGCTCAGCCTCCAAATAGTATATACAGCCCAACACAGCCTCCAAATTATATATACAGCCCGCAGCCTCTATATTATACATACAAAGCCTGCAACCTCTATATTATATATTTAGCCAGCTTGAGCCTCCATATCATATATACAGTCCAGGAGTCTCAATATTATATATACAGCCCTGCACAGCCTCTATATTATATATACAGCCTACCCAGGAGCCTCTATTATATATATACACAGCCTGCAGCTTCTATATTATATTCATGAATCATGGTCTGTGTTAAAGGGGCCCACTGAGACTGTTTCGCCCGGGGCCCACAAAAACCTGGATCCGGCTCTGATTGGAACCCTACACATTACTCCTGCAGGAGCTTTTATGAACCTCATGCTTTTAATACATATATATTATTATGGATTTGGTACCTGTGCAGCTGCCACCATTATGGATGGGAAGGTTTACTATGAGATTTTGGAGGTGATTGTGGGAATTTTGCACATTTATCTAGAAGAGCATTTGTGTCAGATTTTGGAGGAGAGGGCCGGGCTCTCAATCTCCGATCTTCTTCATCCCAAAGGTGTTGGATGGGGTTGAGGTCCGGGCTCTGTGCAGCCGGTCATACTATTCCACCCCAAACTCTCCCAACAATGTATTAAATGTATTTATGAACCTTATGTACTGGAGCACCACTATAGGGAACAGAAAAGAGCCTTCCCCAAACTCTTTCCATAAAGTTAGAAGCTAGAATTGTCCAAACTTCCTTGGTATAATTAAGCATTTCCATTACTAGAACTTAAGGGCATAAGGTAAATCCTGTAAAACAACCTGCATCACACTTTACAGTGTTACAGTGTTTACAGTCTTATCTAAGTAGTGAAAAAAATGTATACGTTTTTGAAGAAAAAGAATTTCGCTTTTGCGCCATTTTCCGTGCCTTGTAGCGGACTCACTTTTCAGGATCTGGAGCTGTGTAATGGCTTATTTTTTGTGTCTTGGGCTGATGTTTCTAATACCACTTTTGGGTAGATACGATGTTTTGATCGCCTGTTATTGCATTTTATTGCAATGTTGTGGCAACTAAAAAAAAACTTAATTTTGGCGTTTGGACTCTTTTTTCCTGTTATGTAGTTTACCCATCTGATGAATTGATTTTATATTTTGTTAGATCTGGCATCTCTGATAGTGGCAATACCAAATATGTATTTTTTTAATAGTTTTATTTTCAATGGTGCAAAAGGGGGGTGATTCACCTTTTATGTTTTTTTCACTTTTAAAACCATGTTTTTTCATTAATTTACATGGCCTACTTGAGGGCCTCAGTGCTGCACACTTCGATCATTTGTCCTGTCTTCAGATGAGCTGCTGCTCATCTAAAGACAGGGGATATGATCACTCCCTGTCGATGATGTCACTGGGACATCGCAGGCAGGAAGTGAATCAGGACAGCTTCTGGGGTCAGCACAGGACCCCGGACTATCCCGGTAACTGCTCTGACTCAGTTTTTTTTTGTGTATGTTTAATTTAGCTCCTTGTTTCATTGCAAGTTTGGGAGAGGCCCACCCCTCCTTTTACTGAGCAGAGCATTTATATTGCCTCCCACTGCTGTGTATCCGTTTTGGGACCCAGGTCACACTCTGCATCCTGGTTTTTGTTAGGTCAACAGACACAATGGCAGGTTCTATAATAGTTACAGTAGGGACCAGGGGCGGACCTACTGTGGTGCAGCTGGTTCAGCTGCACCAGGGCCCTGACGGGTAGGGGGCCCCTCAAGCCTGCAGGGGGCCCCCAGCCGACCCCCATCTCCCTGTGTCAGAGGAGAGGGGGTTAACTGAGGGATGCTTCCTGCACCCCTCGTCTGATCCCGCCCATCCTCTCCAGCCCCGGCACCCAGATCTACAATGCGACGCAGGTAAGAGCTGCATGCTCCCCCCTGCCAGCACCGCCCCCCCCCCCCCCCGCTTCTCACCACCACCCGCAGCTCCTCGCCTGACGCCCTGACGCTGCCAGCACCGTGTAGAATGCTGTATATAGGTGCAGTGTAGTGTACAGTGCAGTATATAGGTGCAGTGCTATGTACACTGCTGTATATGAGTGAATTCCTGTGTACAGTGCAGTATATAGGTGCAGTGCCATGTACAGTGCAGTATATAGGTGCAGTGCCATGTACAGTGCAGTATATAGGTGCAGTGCCAAAGTAGAGTGCTGTATATAGGTGAAGTGTCGTGTAGAATTCTGTATATAGGTGCAGTGCCATGTATAGTGCAGTAGATAGGTGCAGTGCTGTGTACAGTGCTGTATATAGGTGCAGTGTAGTGTACAGTGCAGTATATAGGTGCAGTGCCATGTACACTGCTGTATATGAGTGAATTCCTGTGTACAGTGCAGTATATAGGTGCAGTGCCATGTACAGTGCAGTATATAGGTGCAGTGCCAAAGTAGAGTGCTGTATATAGGTGAAGTGTCGTGTAGAATTCTGTATATAGGTGCAGTGCCATATATAGTGCAGTAGATAGGTGCAGTGCCATATATAGTGCTGTATATAGGTGCAGTGCTGTGTACAGTGCTGTATATAGGTGCAGTGCTGTGTACAGTGTAGTATATAGGTGCAGTGCCGTGTACAGTGCTGTATATGAGTAAATTCCTGTGTACAGTGCAGTATATAGGTGCAGTGCAGTATATAGGTGCAGTGCCAAAGTAGAGTGCTGTATATAGGTGCAGTGGCAGTGCCGTGTAGAGTGCTGTATACAGGTGCAATGCCGTGTACAGTGCTGTATATGAGTGAATTCCTGTGTACAGTGCAGTATATAGGTGCACCCCCCCTTATCCCACGGTTCTCACCCAGGGCTGCACCAGGGCCCGGCAAGTTTGAAGGTCCGCCACTGGTAGGGA
Source organism: Allobates femoralis (assembly GCA_033576535.1). NCBI lineage: Eukaryota > Metazoa > Chordata > Amphibia > Anura > Aromobatidae > Allobates > Allobates femoralis. The sequence goes on from JARQOC010002226.1 coordinate 25,448, forward strand.
CCGTCCTTAAGTGGGTACATCTTGATGTGGTGGGATGGTTTTGTACCTATTTGCAAATAGGTATGTACTAAGTACCCTGTGTTTTTATAGCAGTTGCTTTTTATTTATTTATTGCAGGGTATTTTTACATGTTTTGTGTATATACTTTTTTTCTTAAGGTGTAGTCTGTCCAGGTAACACTATGCAGGTTCGGGGATTGCTTCACATCACCTACAATCATGGCGGGGGCTTTGGATTGCGCTGTCAGTCACTGACAGCGCAATCCAAATGGTTAACAGGGCAGATCTGATCACGGATCTGATCAGCGCTGTTAGATACACATCTCATCTGATGAGATCAGCTGAAATGTGGAGGGGAAGATGTGAGGTCACAGCATGAGCTCACATGAAAGTGAGGGAGGCGACCTATGACGTACATGTACGTTATAGGTCGTGAAGGGGTTAATATTAAAAATCATGTGTAAGCTAGGTTGACAGTCGTGTCTGGCCTATCTAAAAATCCACTCGACTGACACTTAAGGCCCTGTCACATATAACGATGCACCAGCGATACCGATAACGATATGCCGAGATCACTGGTGCGTCGTTTTTCACATCGTTGGTAAGATGTCAAACAGGTATCTCACCAGCGATGTCACCAACGACTTCAGCAACTATCCAGAATTATACCGAGGTCGTTGGGAATTGTCACTCCATAGCGTAGCATTGAGATCGTTGGTCATTGTCCCTTTCAAACACAACAATGTAGCACTCCCAGCGCAACGATGTAGAAATGACCCAGAGCAGTGTGTAACGATCAACGGTCTCACAGCAGGGGCCAGATCGTTGGTGCGTGTCACACATAACATCGTTAGCAGGATCGTTGTGATGTCACAAAATCTGTGACGTTGCAACGATCTCGTTATGTGTGACAGGGCCTTTACAACTGGTCAGCTGATCAATTATCAGCTTTATTTGGCAGCCAATCAGATCACAATGCCCTTCTTAAATTGGTTTTTAACTATATTCTATAAATGTACACATGTGTCCATGGTAAAGGCCCTGTCACACATAACGAGATCCCTAACGAGATCGTTGTAACGTCACAGATTTTGTGACGTAACAACGATCCCGCTAACGACGTCCTTATGTGTGACACGTACCAACGATCTGGCCCCTGCTGTGAGATCGTTCATCGTTACACACTGCTCCGGGTCATTTCTACGTCGTTGCGCTCACGCTGGGAGTGCTACATCGTTGTGTTTGACAGGGACAATGACCAACGATCTCAATGCTACGCTATGGAGTGACAATTCCCAACAACCTCGGTATAATTCTGGATCGTTGCTGAAGTCGTTGGTGACATCGCTGGTGAGATACCTGTTTAACATCTTACCAATGATGTGAAAAACGACGCACCAGCGATCTCGTCATATCGTTATCGGTACCGCTGGTGCGTCGTTATGTGTGACGGGGCCTTAAAGGTAACACAAAAAAAGAAGATACCTAATTACCATACCAGCAGCATATTATGTTCACAGCTAGACATCTGACTTTCTCTTCCAGATGGGAGCATCAGGTGACCATGCCAGCCCGCTGCAGGGAGCGCGCCCAGCAATCACCTGACATCCCTCGCCGGAAGAGGAAGCCAGGAGAACAGGGGGGGACACAGAGAGGAGGGAGCAGCAGGGTCAGTCAGGGCATAGAGTGTGACGGGTTGTGCGACAGAGCAGGATGGGACACCATCAATCAATCCAACCAGTTTTATTGAACACGGAAGATGGAACCGCACAAATCAAGACAATTCTGCCGAGTCCACAATGAGTCCACAATAAGTCCACACGAAGGGAACAGATCCACGGTGTCACCCGGCAATCCTGACGCCAAGTTAATGGAAGAAATAGTGCAGATAGAGTCCACTGGATCCAACCAAGGAAGGACGCTGCACAATCCCACGGGCACCAAGATCTCGCCTCAGCTGAAATCTTGGTCTCTTCCACCTCCGCATTCAACTAACAGACTGATCCTAAAACCTGAGTGTATTGTTTGGGCTCCTGGGATCAGCCCATGTATAGGGGGTTCACACCTACTATTGAATGGTTTGCTCCAGTCAGAAGATTCTAGTAACTTCCTGGCTCCATTCTGTTTGTTAGGCTGCTTTCACATTACATTTTTGTTGGATCCGTGGCTGTCTGTTTAACAACGAACGATCAGATTTCACCCCCATGTTATCCTATGGGGATCAAATTGGATTGGATTTGGCCAAATTGCCATCCGATTTTGTAGGATCCGATTTGTGTCCGATTTTTTGCTGTACCCAAAATCAGGGACTGCTCCGGATTTGGGCATAGCAAAAAATCGGATCCCACAAAATCGGATGGCAATTAGGCCAAATCCCATCCGATCGAAGGCCTTTAACATGGGGCCCTATGAGCGTAGGTCCGAGAAAACAGCTGATCGTTCCTCGGACCCGATTTTAGTGTACTGAGCATGCTCAGTACACTAAAACTGCTCTGTGCCATCTGATTTCACTTCTGCAAGGTATATACATACATTGAAGAAGTGAAATTAAGTAAAAGAAAGGGTTAAAAATAAAAAAATCACTATGCTCACCTGTCCGCGATCCACTGCTGCCTCCAGCAAGCTCCGGGTGATAGGACTTGCCGTGATGTCACAACCCGGCAGCGTCATCGGGTCACATGACCGCAGTTACCGTCGGGGAAGGACACGGGTTAAATTACAGCACAATAAATTGCATAGTATATATGAATAACAGGACAGAGAAAAGTATATACCATTACATAGAGTAAAGCCCAGTCA
>JARQOC010002227.1:0-28239 GCA_033576535.1 Allobates femoralis
ATTAAAACTTCTAATGTTGCTGAATAGATAAAATTTAATATGACAGTGTCTTAATAAGTCATTGTAATATGTACTTTATGCTTGCCTATAAGAATCATTTAAAAAATTCCAATTTTTTCTAATCAAAACTTTAAAAAATGTTTCATCTAAGTTTCTCCGAGTTATTTCAAAAGCTGAAGAATATCTTCTAAGACAATCTGAACTATTTAATCTATTTAATGATTAAATTCACATGCTAATAAATTCTTGTTAGAAAAACAATGCGCATTAACTAGTTTATATTCTTACAAATGATAACTGAATAGCTTTTTTTTAAAGATATTAATATAAAATTTCTTTAAAATTTCTTAAAGCAGTAATTGGTGACTGTTTTAACAATTTCTAGTGAATTAAGTTCTTATTTGATTAATTTATATAATGCAAAGATCAAATTGATTGTCAAGTTTAATATTTTCTAAGCATGACCTATAGAATAGTAATACATGCTTGACTTTAAAGTATCTAACTTTCCTAATAGTGATTCATAGAAAAAGATTTCCAATTCTTTAGTCTAAACTCTAAAGTTTTAATAACTAAATCATACTAGTAAGATATGGTAAATAGTTGCTTGCTTTTAAAAATATAAAAATTTCCTATGTTGTACTATAGAAAAAAGATTCCAATATCTAAGTTGTCTTAACAAGATCAATTTTATCGTTGTTAACATCCAAGTTTTAAACATGTGAAATATGATGCCTTGTATCTTTAAAAATACATCAATACTTTTTTAAAGATTAACTTTCCAAAGATGATTCCATACAAAAAGATTTCAACTATCAAGTTTTGTTGAAAATAAAGTTTAATATAGTAATCAGAGACTAAGTAGATCTTTGTAAAATACTCAACTTCTTTCTATGAATGATACAAAACAATAATCTTAATCATACAAAGTTTCATAATCTACAGTGTTTGAAACTGTATAAGGTGACCTGTAAGAACATGGAGACTATAGATATGCTTTTAAGTCTAAAACTTTTAATACTAAAATTCTTAACAAAGATTTCATATCACAAGATTTCAATATCAGTGTTGAATCTAGTAAAGTATACCTGTAAATAGTAAACTAAGATCATGTGTTCTTTTAATCAAATTTTATAAATACTAAAAACTTGACAAAAGATTCCATACTCAGTGCAAAGAATTTAAATCTACTGTTCTTTGACTGAGTCAAGTTTAATAATGTTAAGATGAGCTTGTGATTCTTAAATATGGTTAAATACAAAAACTTTTTCCTAAGCATTGATACTTAGACAAAAAGATTTCCAATATCTACGTGTGCTGAACTGAGTCAAAGTTTTAATACTTGTACTAAGGCATGAGCCTAGTAAGAATCATGGTAAGATAGCTTTGCTTTCTTTTAAAATTTACTAATCAAAACTCATAACTAATTTCAATTACTACTTTGCTGACAAAAATTTCAATTCTCGTTTGCTGAACTGAGTAAAGTTTTAAATTAGTATATGCTGCCTTTTAAAATACAAAAACTTTCCTTGCTTTCTTTTAAAAAAAATTAATACCTATGCATGAACTATGCAAAAGTTTAATACTTACAGTTGTGTTTGAAAATCATAAGTTTAAATCTTGTTACTAAAGATACCTAAAAATATCTGTAAAAATGTATGCCTAGCATACTTTTAATATCTCAAAAACTTTTTACATAAGTTTGATACTCTAGACAAAAAGATTTCAAATATCTAGTGATGGCTGGAACTGATCAAAGTTTTAATAAACTGTTACTAAGGCTGAGCCTAGTAAGAATATGATTAATGCATTGGCTTGCTTTCTTTTAAAAGTACTCAAAAACTTTCCTAATGCATGATCATAGACAAAAAGATTTCCATATCTACAGTTGTGCTTGAACTAATCAAAGTTTTATATACTTAAAAACTTAATAGGCATGAGCTAAGTAAGAATCATGGTAAATAGCATTGTCCATTGCTTTCTTTTAAAAGATACTCAAAAACTTTTTCCTAATGCTTTGATATACTAGACAAAAAGATTTCCAATATCTAACGGTTGTGCTTGGAACTGTGTCAAGTTTAATACATGTTACTAAGGCATGAGCCTAAGTAAGAATCATGTGATAAATAGCTTGTGCCTTTTGCTTTTTTTAAAAGATACTCAAAAACGATTCTTACCATTAATCATTGATCTCATAGACAAAAAGATTTCCAATATCTACGTTGTGCATGGAACTAAGTAAAGTTTTAATATCTTACTAAGGCATGAACTAAGTAAGAATCATGGTAAATAGCTTGCCTTGCTTTCTTTTAACAATACTAAAAACTTTTACCTAATGCAATTTGATACTATAGCAACAAAGATTTCCAATATTACAGTTGTGCTTTAAATGAGTCAAAGTTTTAATATCTGTTACTAAGGCATGACCTAAGTAAGAATCATGGTAAAATAGATTGCCCTTGCTTTCTTTTAAAGATACTCAAAAACTTTTTCCTAATGCTTGATACTCATAGACAAAAAGATTTCCAATATCTACGGTTGTGCTTTGGAACTGAGTCAAAGTTTTAATACTCTGTTACTAAGGGCATGAGCCTAAGTAAGAATCATGGTATAAATAGCTTGCCTTGCTTTCTTTTAAAAGATACTCAAAAACTTTTTCCCTAATGCATTGATACTCATAGACAAAAAGATTTCCAATATCTACGGTTGTGCTTGGAACTGAGTCAAAGTTTTAATACTCTGTTACTAAGGCATGAGCCTAAGTAAGAATCATGGTAAAATAGCTTGCTTGCTTTCTTTTAAAAGATACTCAAAAACTTTTCCTAATGCATTGATACTCATAGACAAAAAGATTTCCAATATCTACAGTTGTGCTTGGAACTAGTCAAAGTTTTAATACTCTGTTACTAATGGCATGAGCCTAAGTAAGAATCATGGTAAAATAGCATGCCTTGCTTTCTTTTAAAGATACTCAAAAACTTTTTCCTAATGCATTGAATACCTAGACAAAAAGATTTCCAATATCTACGGTTGTGCTTGAACTGAGTCAAAGTTTTAATACTTGTTACTAAGGGCATGAGCCTAAGTAAGAATCATGGTAAAATAGCTATGCCTTGCTTTCTTTTAAAAGATACTCAAAAACTTTTTCCCTAATGCATTGATACTCTAGACAAAAAGATTTCCAATATCTACGTTGTGCTTGGAACTGAGTCAAAGTTTTAATACCTGTTACTAAGGCATGAGCCTAAGTAAGAATCATGGTAAAATGATTGCCTTGCTTTCTTTTAAAAGATACTCAAAAACTTTTTCCTAATGCATTGATACTCATAGACAAAAAAGATTTCCAATATCTACAGTTGTGCTTGGAACTGAGTCAAAGTTTTAATACTTGTTACTAAGGCATGAGCCTAAGTAAGAATCATGGTAAAATAGCATGCCTTGCTTTCTTTTAAAGATACTCAAAAACTTTTTCCCTAATGCATTTGTACTCATAGACAAAAAGATTTCCAATATCTACGGTTGTGCTTGGAACTGAGTCAAAGTTTTTAACATGTCTTTACTAAGGGCATGAGCCTAAGTAAGAATCATGGTTAAATAGCTATGCCTTGCTTTCTTTTAAAAGATACTCAAAAACTTTTCCCTAATGCATTGAACTCATAGACAAAAAAGATTTCCAATATCTACAGTTGTGCTTGAACTGAGTCAAAGTTTTAATATCTGTTACTAAGGCATGAGCCTAAGTAAGAATCATGGTAAAATAGCTGCCTTGCTTTCTTTTAAAAGATACTCAAAAACTTTTCCCTAATGCTTGATACTCATAGACAAAAGGGGGGGGGCCCCCCCCCGTTACTAAGGCATGAGCCCTAAGTAAGAATCATGGTAAAAATAGCATGCCTTGCTTTCTTTTAAAGATACTCAAAAACTTTTTCCCTAATGCATTGATACTCATAGACAAAAAGATTTCCAATATCTACGGTTGTGCTTGGAACTGAGTGAAAGTTTTAATATCGTGTTACTAAGCATGAGCCTAAGTAAGAATCATGGTAAAAATGCATGTCCTTGCTTTCTTTTAAAAGATACTCAAAAACTTTTACCTAATGCATTGATACTCATAGACAAAAAGATTTCCAATATCTACGGTTGTGCTTGGGAACTGAGTCAAAGTTTTAATACTTGTTACTAAGGCATGAGCCTAAGTAAGAATCATGGTGAAAATAGCATGCCTTGCTTTCTTTTAAAAGATACTCAAAAACTTTTCCCTAATGCATTGATACTCATAGACAAAAAGATTTCCAATATCTACGGTTGTGCTTGGAACTGAGTCAAAGTTTTAATATCTGTTACTAAGGCATGAGCCTAAGTAAGAATCATGGTAAAAATAGCTTGCCTTGCTTTCTTTTAAAAGATACTCAAAAACTTTTCCTAATGCATTGATACTATAGACAAAAAGATTTCCAATATCTACAGGTTGTGCTTGGAACTGAGTCAAAGTTTTAATATACTGTTACAAAAGGCATGAGCCTAGTAAGAATCATGGTAAAATAGCATTGCCTTGCTTTCTTTTAAAAGATACTCAAAAACTTTTCCCTAATGCATTGATACTCATAGACAAAAAGATTTCCAATATCTACGTTGTGCTTGAACTGAGTCAAAGTTTTAATAACTGTTACTAAGGCATGAGCCTAAGTAAGAATCATGGTAAAATAGCTGCCTTGCTTTCTTTTAAAATACCAAAAACTTTTCCTAATGCATTGACTCATAGACAAAAAGATTTCCAATATCTACGTTGTGCTTGAACTGAGTCAAAGTTTTAATATCTGTTACTAAGGCATGACCTAAGTAAGAATCATGGTAAAATAGCATGCCTTGCTTTCTTTTAAAAATACTCAAAAACTTTTTCCTAATGCATTGTACTCATAGACAAAAAGATTTCCAATATCTACAGTTGTGCTTGAACTGAGTCAAAGTTTTAATATCTGTACTAAGGCATGAGCCTAAGTAAGAATCATGGTAAAATGCTTGCCTTGCTTTCTTTTAAAGATACTCAAAAACTTTTCCTAATGCATTGATCTCATAGACAAAAAGATTTCCAATATCTACAGTTGTGCTTTGAACTGAGTCAAAGTTTTAATACTGTACTAAGGCATGAGCCTAAGTAAGAATCATGGTAAAATGCATGCCTTGTTTTTAAAAGATACTCAAAACTTTTTCCTAATGCATTGATCTCTTAGACAAAAAGATTTCCAATATCTACGGTTGTGCCTGGAATGAGTCAAAGTTTTAATACACGTTACTAAGGCATGAGCTTAGTAAGAATCATGGATTAAGTAGCTTGGCCTTGCTTTCTTTAAAAGATACTCAAAAACGTTTTCCTAATGCATTGATACTCATAGACAAAAAGATTTCCAATATCTACAGTTGTGCTTGGAACTAAGTCAAAGTTTTAATACTGTGTTACTAAAGGCATGAGCCTAAGTAAGAATCATGGTGAAAATAGCATGCCTTGCTTTCTTTTAAAATATACTCAAAAACTTTTTCCCTAATGCTTTGATACTCATAGACAAAAAGATTTCCAATATCTACGTTGTGCATGGAACTGAGTCACAGTTTTAATACACTGTTACTAAGGGCATGATCCTTAGTAAGAATCATGGATTAAGTAGCTTGGCCTTGCTTTCTTTTAAAATATACTCAAAAACTTTTTCCCTAATGCTTTGATACTCATAGACAAAAAGATTTCCAATATCTACGGTTGTGCTTGGAACTGAGTGAAAGTTTTAATATTCTGTTACTAAGGCATGAGCCTAAGTAAGAATCATGGTGAAAATAGCATGCCCTTGCTTTCTTTTAAAAGATACTCAAAAACTTTTACCTAATGCATTGACTCCATAGACAAAAAGATTTCCAATATCTACAGTTGTGCTTGGAACTGAGTCAAAGTTTTAATATCTGTTACTAAGGCATGAGCCTAAGTAAGAATCATGGTAAAAATAGTATTGCCCTTGCTTTCTTTTAAAAGATACTCAAAAACTTTTTACCTAATGCATTGACTCATAGACAAAAAGATTTCCAATATCTACAGTTGTGCTTGGAACTGAAGTCAAAGTTTTAATACTCTGTTACTAAGGCATGAGCCTAAGTAAGAATCATGGTAAAAATAGCATGCCTTGCTTTCTTTTAAAAGATACTCAAAAACTTTTTCCCTAATGCATTGATACTCATAGACAAAAAGATTTCCAATATCTACAGTTGTGCTTGGAACTAGTCAAAGTTTTAATACCTGTTACTAAGGCATGACCTAAGTAAGAATCATGGTAAAATAGCATGCCTTGCTTTCTTTTAAAATATACTCAAAAACTTTTTCCCTAATGCTTTGATACTCATAGACAAAAAGATTTCCAATATCTACGGTTGTGCTTGGAACTGAGTAAAGTTTTAATATTCTGTTACTAAGGCATGAAAGGCATGAGCCTAAGTAAGAATCATGGTGAAAATAGCATGCCCTTGCTTTCTTTTAAAAGATACTCAAAAACTTTTTCCCTAATGCATTGATACTCATAGACAAAAAGATTTCCAATATCTACGTTGTGCTGGAACTGAGTCAAAGTTTTAATACACTGTTACTAAGGGCATGAGCCTTAGTAAGAATCATGGTATTAAGTAGCTTGGCCTTGCTTTCTTTTAAAAGATACTCAAAAACTTTTCCCTAATGCATTGATACTCATAGACAAAAAGATTTCCAATATCTACAGTTGTGCTTGGAACTAAGTCAAAGTTTTAATACTCTGTTACTAAGGCATGAGCCTAAGTAAGAATCATGGTGAAAATAGCTTGCCCTTGCTTTCTTTTAAAAGATACTCAAAAACTTCTTACCTAATGCATTGACTCATAGACAAAAAAGATTTCCAATATCTACAGTTGTGCTTTGAAATGAGTCAAAGTTTTAATATTCTGTTACTAAGGGCATGAGCCTAAGTAAGAATCATGGTAAAAATAGTATGCCCTTGCTTTCTTTTAAAAGATACTCAAAAACTTCTTACCTAATGCATTGACTCTAGACAAAAAAGATTTCAATATCTACAGTTGTGCTTGAAACTGAGTCAAAGTTTTAATACTTCTGTTACTAAGGGCATGAGCCTAGTAAGAATCATGGTAAAATAGTATGCCCTTGCTTTCTTTTAAAAATACTCAAAAACTTTTTCCCTAATGCATTGATACTCATTAGACAAAAAGATTTCCAATATCTACGTTGTGCTGAACTGAGTAAAGTTTTAATACCTGTACTAAGGCATGACCTTATAAGAGTCATGGATTAATAGCTTGCCTTCTTTCTTTTAAAAATACTAAAACTTTTCCCTAATGCAGTTGATACTCATAGACAAAAGATTTCCAATATTACAGTTGTGCTTGAACTAAGTCAAAGTTTTAAACTCTGTTACTAAGGCATGAACCTAAGTAAGAATCATGGTAAAATGCATGCCCTTGCTTTCTTTTAAAATATACTCAAAAACTTTTTCCCTAATGCTTTGATACTCATAGACAAAAAGATTTCCAATATCTACGGTTGTGCATGGAACTGAGTCACAGTTTTAATACACTGTTACTAAGGGCATGATCCTTAGTAAGAATCATGGATTAAGTAGCTTGGCCTTGCTTTCTTTTAAAATATACTCAAAAACTTTTTATAGCTTTAATTTTCTAATACATCGTGATATACACTACAATCACAGCTTTGTTTTATCATACATAAAATCATAAACAAGGTTTAAATCTCTATTGTCACCTCCTTTATGGAGGTTTGAATCTGCATTCTGTTCTGACTTCTCTACTCAACCACTAAAACCCCCTATTTGATTCCTGCATCTCTCCTGACCCTCAATTCTGGTGACACTATTTTGTGGAACTCCTACCAAATTCTCCTGCTGACACAGACCCTCTAGATTCCCACTTTTAATTATTTCTCGGGGCAGAAATTCTCTCCTACTCCAAAAACTTCTCTGAATCTTTCCCATTTTCTAAAACACAACTAGATCCACTTTTCCAGGAGAATTCTTCCTGGACATAATTGTCCCACGCAGTTACCTTCTGGCAACTCTGCTTCTACTACTTCCACACCACCTGCAGGGTCTTGGCAGTGATAATCCTATTATAAGCCTTCCTCTGACTCTCCCTCCCCCCCAGTATTCTTACTCCATTCAAATTTATTGACCAGCTTATACACCCACACATTGGATTATATCAGGAAATATCCCTCAATAAAAATTATATCCGCCACATCCCACACTAGTCGGTATTGAAACATACTATTATTACAAAAACTATGGACATGGCTTCTCCTGGCTCATCCAGATTACCTATCAAGTCTGCTCATGCTCAAGCCAAACACCGATCTAGATCTCCTAGACACTCCTACAGTGATCAGGACACTCCTTCCCAAATTCCCATGGACGAAACCAACTTTGTTGAACCACAGGCTCCTTCCCAAAAGAGGAAGGATTTAGCCACCAATAAGAAATCAAGCACCCAACATGCTAGAAACTCTCCTGATTCTCCTGAATCGGATAATACCCCAAATACCAGTCCCCTCAAACAGAGGCCGAGGAGGAATCTCCCTCTTCCCAGGCATCAGACACGTTTGAAGGGATCGACTGGACAGGGCCCATCAATAAGGACTTCTTCAAGGATATCTTTTATGCCCTAGATAGAAAGAGCAACTCATTTGAACAAAGATTGGAGTCTAAATTTGATCTTCTACAAATCAAAGTAGACACGATCTCACATAAAGTGGACACAACTAAATCTGACTTATCTGCTCTAAGTGCTAAGCATGAGACTCTCACTAAAGAACACTCAATTCTTGAGGGGAAATGCAAAATCATGCAATCCAAACTTACTGAATTAGACGACAAGGAGAGGCGCCTGAATCTAAAATTGCGGGGTATTGAGGAATCAATCACACCTGACCAACTTACCCAATTTGTAAAACGTATACTGAAAAAAGCAATCCCTACTTTGACGGATATTGATCTCACAATTGACTCAATATACCGTCTTAGAAAACCCAACTCATTACCTTCAGACGTCCCCAGAGATGTTTTGATTAAACTCCATTTTCTCCATGTCAAAGACCAAATAATGCACTTCATGAAGGAAAAGAAGTCATTGCCCACACCATATCATCACATTAGAGTCTTTGCTGATATATCCAAACCTACCATGTTGCAAAGAAAAGAACTATCCCCAATTACTAAAATCTTGCAGGAAAACTCAATCCCCTATAAATGGGGTTTTAACCCGACTAAAATTATGCTTCACTATAAAGGACGTTTACATGCTTTCCCAGAGGTAAAAAGAGGTCTCGACACACTCAAGGACCTAGGAATAATTATTTCTTAAATCCTAGGTACCAATATACTTTCAATAGCCAGCTCCCACTTTTTCAGGCTGAGGCGCAAGCCAAAAACACGAGCCTATATAGGAGGATATAGAACGTGATCTTTGATCCCCTCCATTGTTTTATTATTTGAACAATACACTTCCAATGATGCTAAAAATTGCAATCTTTATTTATCCAAAATTAATAAAAACACAGAACAGAGCCAATTCCCAAAAATGGAAATACACATAGTACAGTATATCCTATTACAATTACAGGATCAATAACATTACATTAAACCATTACATTAACCCTCTCAATCACAGAGGGGTAAGCACAAATGTCAATATGGCATCCTTAATGAACAACTTTCAGCCCTTCATTCATAGATCCTATCCTCTGCCTATTCAATAAAGGCAGAAACCTAACCTCATATTACAAAAGTAAATCCCTCAAAAGCGGGGCAGAGCTGGAAGTATCAAAAGGTGCTAGTAGTAAAAGGTTTAGATGTCTTATTACCTGCAGTAATGAACTACTGTGCCTGGCTTTTCCCACCCCGACGCCGTTTCGCTGTTGCTTCTTCCGGGGGCGTGCTGGACAAGGGATCATGGGCCTCTTTTATATCCCCCAGCGCTATTACGTCATCACCTGTTCACTCACTACTGCCGGCGCTGGTAATCAAATACACCCGGCGCTTACCCCGCCCACAAGCGGCGTGTGTAAACAACACATCGCAAACTCGCTTGTCAGAGCGTGCAGCGTCAAGGGCGTTGAATCACGCAAGCGCACAAGTGAGGAAACTCGGGAGAGGTATCAGCGCGTCCTCGGTCTCCTGGGTGATCATCACGTGATAATGATCACGTGTATCAGATCATAAGCTTCCGAGAAACCAGAAGTAACTAAAGTTGTCATGGTACTTGAGAGTTTTATAGAGAAAAGTATAGATCAATTCAATTATAACCATAACTCCTCAAAAAATAAGGAGATAATCAGGCAGAAAAATAGTTATTAAAGTGCAAAAGTGCAATGGAAGTGACTAAGTAGTGAATACATAAAATTATATTTATAATTATATGGTGAATATTAAGAAGAGAATTATCCCCATAGGGGGCATAAATATACCCTAAAAAAAGTGAGACATCCAATATACAGGATATCAAAGAATAAACAAGAAGGGAGTGGGTTAGATGTACATAAATATCCACCAATAATCCACTCATAAATAGAAAAAAATTTGATTATCAAAAATATGCATATAAAAACTCTTCTATTCCACCAATCGATCTTTCTTCATCTTCATCAATCTCCAAGTCATCCGTAAATACCCAGGAAACAAGTAGAATCTATATCTAAAAAAATATAATAAAAATAAAATTAGAAATCAAAAAATTAAAAAATACAGTAAGGAAGCCCAACAATCATCCTAAACCCCTAGCTGATCCAACTATACTAACAGTTATAAAAAAGCACCAAACCCATGACTCTCATTCAACCCATGGGGTGCCAAAGTACCTAATCTGTAAATCCAGCGGCTTTCAATCTGAGCCAACCTTCGACTAAGATCGCCTCTCCTTGCTCCAAGATCAACCTGGTCAATCACCTTAAACCTAAGCAAATTGGGATTACAGTGATGGAAGACTTTAAAGTGTCTAGGCAGGGTTTTAAGTTTAGACACATCTGTTTCTTTCTTAGCTTTTTCTATATCCAAATAATGTTCTCTTATTCGGATCTTCGCTTCCCTAGTTGTCATCCCAACATACATTTTTTTGCAGGGGCATTCTCCCACATAGATAATCCCTTTAGACGAACAAGTCAGGTGTTTCCAAATTTTGAAACTCCTGGTTCGTCCCTGATTGTCAAAAGACTTCGATTTCACACAATTGCCACAGGCTTTACAAAGTCCACAAGGATAAAAACCCTGTAAATCCGGTCGTCCAGCGACATCCTCTTTTTTATTTTTTCCAGGTTGATAATGGCTATGGACTAGAACATCCTTCAAATTCCTAGAGCGCCTAGCAACCATAGAAGGATTTTCAGGGAGAATATTTTTCAATACTGGATCAGTATGAAGCACTGACCAGTGTTTGTGTAAAATTTGTTTCAAATCATCCCATTTATTACTAAAGGTAGTAATATATCGTACCTTCATATCCTCTTTATTGTCTTTTTTCTTTGGATAGAGGAGTTCATTACGGTTTATTGCCATAGCCCTTTTGTAGCCTCGTTTGATACTCCGTTGTCCATAGCCTCTAGCCCGAAATCTATTCCTTAGATCCTGTGATTGTTGTTGAAAAGTCTCTTCACTGGAGCAAATTCTTCTAATCCTCAAATATTGACTCACTGGAATTCCTTTAATCATGGATACTGGATGAGATGAATCTGCGTATAAGAAGGAATTAGTGGCAGTTGGTTTCCTAAATACATCAGTGGTTATTCTACCATCCGGGAGAACATCAATCTTAATATCCAGGAAGTCTATTTTCCTACCATATTTATACGTCAATTTTATATTTAGATCATTTTGATTTAATCTACTCATCAGTGCCTCCAAATCATTAACACTGCCCTCCCATATAAAAATCACGTCATCAATATAGCGACTCCACTGATGCACTTTATCCATGCCCACAATTTCCTCATTTTGAAAAATATCTCTCTCCCACATCCCTAAAAAAAGGTTGGCGTAACTGGGTGCACAGGCCGCTCCCATGGCCACTCCTTGTTGCTGTAAAAAGGTTTTTCCTCCAAACATAAAAAAATTGTGTTTTAGGATGAAATCAAGGAGATCTAATAGTAGTCTAATGATTCCTGGTTCTAAGTCTGTGGTTTGTAAAAACCATTTCACGGCTTGCATGCCATCGGAATGGCGTATTGATGTATAAAGTGACTCTATGTCAGCTGTTACAAACATCATGTTATCCTCAAGATGTAACTGGTCTAATTTTTGTAATACACTAGTTGTGTCCTTCAAAATGAATGCCCCTGCAAAAAAATGTATGTTGGGATGACAACTAGGGAAGCGAAGATCCGAATAAGAGAACATTATTTGGATATAGAAAAAGCTAAGAAAGAAACAGATGTGTCTAAACTTAAAACCCTGCCTAGACACTTTAAAGTCTTCCATCACTGTAATCCCAATTTGCTTAGGTTTAAGGTGATTGACCAGGTTGATCTTGGAGCAAGGAGAGGCGATCTTAGTCGAAGGTTGGCTCAGATTGAAAGCCGCTGGATTTACAGATTAGGTACTTTGGCACCCCATGGGTTGAATGAGAGTCATGGGTTTGGTGCTTTTTTATAACTGTTAGTATAGTTGGACCAGCTAGGGGTTTAGGATGATTGTTGGGCTTCCTTACTGTATTTTTTAATTTTTTGATTTCTAATTTTATTTTTATTATATTTTTTTAGATATAGATTCTACTTGTTTCCTGGGTATTTACGGATGACTTGGAGATTGATGAAGATGAAGAAAGATCGATTGGTGGAATAGAAGAGTTTTTATATGCATATTTTTGATAATCAAATTTTTTTCTATTTATGAGTGGATTATTGGTGGATATTTATGTACATCTAACCCACTCCCTTCTTGTTTATTCTTTGATATCCTGTATATTGGATGTCTCACTTTTTTTAGGGTATATTTATGCCCCCTATGGGGATAATTCTCTTCTTAATATTCACCGTATAATTATAAATATAATTTTATGTATTCACTACTTAGTCACTTCCATTGCACTTTTGCACTTTAATAACTATTTTTCTGCCTGATTATCTCCTTATTTTTTGAGGAGTTATGGTTATAATTGAATTGATCTATACTTTTCTCTATAAAACTGTCAAGTACCATGACAACTTTAGTTACTTCTGGTTTCTCGGAAGCTTATGATCTGATACACGTGATCATTATCACGTGATGATCACCCAGGAGACCGAGGACGCGCTGATACCTCTCCCGAGTTTCCTCACTTGTGCGCTTGCGTGATTCAACGCCCTTGACGCTGCACGCTCTGACAAGCGAGTTTGCGATGTGTTGTTTACACACGCCGCTTGTGGGCGGGGTAAGCGCCGGGTGTATTTGATTACCAGCGCCGGCAGTAGTGAGTGAACAGGTGATGACGTAATAGCGCTGGGGGATATAAAAGAGGCCCATGATCCCTTGTCCAGCACGCCCCCGGAAGAAGCAACAGCGAAACGGCGTCGGGGTGGGAAAAGCCAGGCACAGTAGTTCATTACTGCAGGTAATAAGACATCTAAACCTTTTACTACTAGCACCTTTTGATACTTCCAGCTCTGCCCCGCTTTTGAGGGATTTACTTTTGTAATATGAGGTTAGGTTTCTGCCTTTATTGAATAGGCAGAGGATAGGATCTATGAATGAAGGGCTGAAAGTTGTTCATTAAGGATGCCATATTGACATTTGTGCTTACCCCTCTGTGATTGAGAGGGTTAATGTAATGGTTTAATGTAATGTTATTGATCCTGTAATTGTAATAGGATATACTGTACTATGTGTATTTCCATTTTTGGGAATTGGCTCTGTTCTGTGTTTTTATTAATTTTGGATAAATAAAGATTGCAATTTTTAGCATCATTGGAAGTGTATTGTTCAAATCATTCTATGATTGAGACTTTGTCTCTATCAGTTGATGTTCTTATATTAGTTGAGTGATTTTACTTAAAAAGGGACTGGTTGTTTATATAGTCTTTTATCTGTTTTTACAGAACGTCCTATTGGTATAAGTGTTTTATCATGGATTTTAAGGCAAGAGAGTTAACATGGCGAACTAAGGCCATGGATTTGTTCAGGGCTGACTCCTCGGGTGCTTCAGCTGATACAACTGCATCGATTAAGGAATTGATGCGTCAGTACAAAAATAATCTGTACAAGAAAATAAGAATATGGTGGACCAAAATTTCTTTGGAAAATTATATAGAAAAAAAGATTATACCCAGAGGTTTACGGGTAAATATTTTTCCAACATTTGAAATGGAGGATGATGATCTGGTAAAGAGATGGATGAATACAGCCTCTGAATGCTCGCTGGAATTTATTAGAATTATTGTGGAAAAAAATAGGAAGATTCTGGTTGATTTGGATGAACAATTAGAAAAAACGATGGATCTTATTAAAAAGGATACCTCGCCTGAGACCCTAAAGAAATGGTTGGAGGATGTGGATAAGGATATACAGAAATGGGAGCAGGATATTAGTTTGGGAAAACAGCGTAAATTTAAAAGGGATATTGCGGACTATGATAACAATAGAATTTTTAGATGGCAAAATCGGAATACCGTGCAACAAAGTGGACAGTCTATGAGAAGTGTATCTGTAAGCTCATCAACCACTATAGATACAGATGTTGAAAGGGATACAAGACAGCCCAGATTTAGAAGAACTTTTGGTCGTAAGAGGAAAATGAATATGGATAAGAACGATGGCCCTGTGGATGAACCAAGGAGGGTAATTAACTTATCTGATCACAAATTGAATCAGGACCAATTGAGGGTTTTGTCCAAAGGATTAACTTTTTCTCCCACTTCTAATTTAGACACGTTCACGTCGATAAAAGATTTACATCTTTTTGCACGGAAAATCATCTTAAAAAAGATCCATGCGAAAAAAGAAACATCTCTAGACTCCCTGACGGATGAAGAATTTGAAGCTTTAGAGGCTTTACGCTCCCTTGAAGAGGACCAATTATTGGTACAAGAAAATACCAAAAAGGTAGGAAAAATTCCAGATAGATTATGTGGTAATACAAAAAAATTTCTGACCAGTAATCTATGTCCTGCAGTTGAGGTATTTACTAAACTTGTATCTAATGACATTGAAAAGTTGGATCGTTTTAAGGGTAAACAAAATATCACTGATGGGGAAATGAAAGCAATTGAGGATCTAAAAAAATGGGATGATGTGGTGTTCAAACAAGCTGATAAAGGGGGAAATATTGTGATATGGCCGTGTAAACAGTATGAGGAACAAGCATTTAAATTGCTTAATGACAACACTTGTTACCGTAGGTTATACGGCGACCCTTTATCAATTTTCAAAAAAGAACTTCTTGACATCATAGAGGAAGCTGTGAATAACGATATAGTCTCTAAGAAATTATGGGATTATATAAAGAAATTTGAACCAAGAATAGCCACTTTCTATTTGATCCCGAAGATCCATAAGAACATCAAGGATCCCCCAGGTAGGCCTATCGTCTCTGGGAATCAAAGTTTGAGTGAACCAATATGTCTCATTTTAGATCATTTTTTGAAACCTCTGGTTAATGAATTACCATCTTTTTTGAAGGACACAACTAGTGTATTACAAAAATTAGACCAGTTACATCTTGAGGATAACATGATGTTTGTAACAGCTGACATAGAGTCACTTTATACATCAATACGCCATTCCGATGGCATGCAAGCCGTGAAATGGTTTTTACAAACCACAGACTTAGAACCAGGAATGATTAGACTACTATTAGATCTCCTTGATTTCATCCTAAAACACAATTTTTTTATGTTTGGAGGAAAAACCTTTTTACAGCAACAAGGAGTGGCCATGGGAGCGGCCTGTGCACCCAGTTACGCCAACCTTTTTTTAGGGATGTGGGAGAGAGATATTTTTCAAAATGAGGAAATTGTGGGCATGGATAAAGTGCATCAGTGGAGTCGCTATATTGATGACGTGATTTTTATATGGGAGGGCAGTGTTAATGATTTGGAGGCACTGATGAGTAGATTAAATCAAAATGATCTAAATATAAAATTGACGTATAAATATGGTAGGAAAATAGACTTCCTGGATATTAAGATTGATGTTCTCCCGGATGGTAGAATAACCACTGATGTATTTAGGAAACCAACTGCCACTAATTCCTTCTTATACGCAGATTCATCCCATCCAGTATCCATGATTAAAGGAATTCCAGTGAGTCAATATTTGAGGATTAGAAGAATTTGCTCCAGTGAAGAGACTTTTCAACAACAATCACAGGATCTAAGGAATAGATTTCGGGCTAGAGGCTATGGACAACGGAGTATCAAACGAGGCTACAAAAGGGCTATGGCAATAAACCGTAATGAACTCCTCTATCCAAAGAAAAAAGACAATAAAGAGGATATGAAGGTATGATATATTACTACCTTTAGTAATAAATGGGATGATTTGAAACAAATTTTACACAAACACTGGTCAGTGCTTCATACTGATCCAGTATTGAAAAATATTCTCCCTGAAAATCCTTCTATGGTTGCTAGGCGCTCTAGGAATTTGAAGGATGTTCTAGTCCATAGCCATTATCAACCTGGAAAAAATAAAAAAGAGG
The DNA here is from genome assembly GCA_033576535.1 of Allobates femoralis. Lineage (NCBI taxonomy): Eukaryota > Metazoa > Chordata > Amphibia > Anura > Aromobatidae > Allobates > Allobates femoralis. The sequence goes on from JARQOC010002227.1 coordinate 16,696, forward strand.
ATGTCGCTGGACGACCGGATTTACAGGGTTTTTATCCTTGTGGACTTTGTAAAGCCTGTGGCAATTGTGTGAAATCGAAGTCTTTTGACAATCAGGGACGAACCAGGAGTTTCAAAATTTGGAAACACCTGACTTGTTCGTCTAAAGGGATTATCTATGTGGGAGAATGCCCCTGCAAAAAAATGTATGTTGGGATGACAACTAGGGAAGCGAAGATCCGAATAAGAGAACATTATTTGGATATAGAAAAAGCTAAGAAAGAAACAGATGTGTCTAAACTTAAAACCCTGCCTAGACACTTTAAAGTCTTCCATCACTGTAATCCCAATTTGCTTAGGTTTAAGGTGATTGACCAGGTTGATCTTGGAGCAAGGAGAGGCGATCTTAGTCGAAGGTTGGCTCAGATTGAAAGCCGCTGGATTTACAGATTAGGTACTTTGGCACCCATGGGTTGAATGAGAGTCATGGGTTTGGTGCTTTTTTATAACTGTTAGTATAGTTGGATCAGCTAGGGGTTTAGGATGATTGTTGGGCTTCCTTACTGTATTTTTTAATTTTTTGATTTCTAATTTTATTTTTATTATATTTTTTTAGATATAGATTCTACTTGTTTCCTGGGTATTTACGGATGACTTGGAGATTGATGAAGATGAAGAAAGATCGATTGGTGGAATAGAAGAGTTTTTATATGCATATTTTTGATAATCAAATTTTTTTCTATTTATGAGTGGATTATTGGTGGATATTTATGTACATCTAACCCACTCCCTTCTTGTTTATTCTTTGATATCCTGTATATTGGATGTCTCACTTTTTTTAGGGTATATTTATGCCCCCTATGGGGATAATTCTCTTCTTAATATTCACCGTATAATTATAAATATAATTTTATGTATTCACTACTTAGTCACTTCCATTGCACTTTTGCACTTTAATAACTATTTTTCTGCCTGATTATCTCCTTATTTTTTGAGGAGTTATGGTTATAATTGAATTGATCTATACTTTTCTCTATAAAACTCTCAAGTACCATGACAACTTTAGTTACTTCTGGTTTCTCGGAAGCTTATGATCTGATACACGTGATCATTATCACGTGATGATCACCCAGGAGACCGAGGACGCGCTGATACCTCTCCCGAGTTTCCTCACTTGTGCGCTTGCGTGATTCAACGCCCTTGACGCTGCACGCTCTGACAAGCGAGTTTGCGATGTGTTGTTTACACACGCCGCTTGTGGGCGGGGTAAGCGCCGGGTGTATTTGATTACCAGCGCCGGCAGTAGTGAGTGAACAGGTGATGACGTAATAGCGCTGGGGGATATAAAAGAGGCCCATGATCCCTTGTCCAGCACGCCCCCGGAAGAAGCAACAGCGAAACGGCGTCGGGGTGGGAAAAGCCAGGCACAGTAGTTCATTACTGCAGGTAATAAGACATCTAAACCTTTTACTACTAGCACCTTTTGATACTTCCAGCTCTGCCCCGCTTTTGAGGGATTTACTTTTGTAATATGAGGTTAGGTTTCTGCCTTTATTGAATAGGCAGAGGATAGGATCTATGAATGAAGGGCTGAAAGTTGTTCATTAAGGATGCCATATTGACATTTGTGCTTACCCCTCTGTGATTGAGAGGGTTAATGTAATGGTTTAATGTAATGTTATTGATCCTGTAATTGTAATAGGATATACTGTACTATGTGTATTTCCATTTTTGGGAATTGGCTCTGTTCTGTGTTTTTATTAATTTTGGATAAATAAAGATTGCAATTTTTAGCATCATTGGAAGTGTATTGTTCAAATCATTCTATGATTGAGACTTTGTCTCTATCAGTTGATGTTCTTATATTAGTTGAGTGATTTTACTTAAAAAGGGACTGGTTGTTTATATTGTTTTATTATTGTGTGGCGTCTTATACGCTTTACCAATTTATAGATTTTATTTATTTTCTATTTTTCTTCCTTTTGTTAAAAAGTATACACGTATACATACCACCATTTCCGAACAAGCTAGACTACTCACCACTTTAAAAAACTACAGCCGAGTCCTCTTTATACCAATCTAATCACCATGTCTCTACGATTTTTATCATTGAACGCCAACGGTTTAAATTCCCCCCAAAGAAGGTTTTTTTTGTGGAAAACTATTAAGGACTCTAAGGCTGATGTAATAGGCCTTCAAGAAACAAAATTCTCCTCACTCCAACCTCAGAGAATTAGTATTAAACAATTCCCAAATATTTTCTATGCCAGCAATCAAAAGAAAAAAGCCGGAATCGCCATCATGATTAGAGACACTGTTGTGTTTGAACACATCGACAGAATTGAGGATCCGGAGGGACGGTATATGATGCTCATATGCAAGATCAATAACCACCTGTTTACCCTCACTTGTATCTATGCCCCTAACAGGGCACAGAAGACCTTCTTGACCAAAATCATGAGGATAATCAGAGATAGACAACAAGGGGATCTTATTCTATTTGGGGACTTTAACACCGTCCCCAATAGTCTTACCGATTCTTCCAATAGGGAAAGAAACAAGAATAATGAATCCTTAGACCCCTGGTTACATAAACATGATCTCTATGATGCGTTCCGATGCCTGAACTCCTCCTCTATTGAATATTCTTACTACTCTAAGATACACAACTCCTACTCAAGAATAGATTTGGTATTAGCTGGAATTTTTACTCTCCCAAAAATCACCAAGGTGGAGATAGGAACAAGAACCTGGTCAGATCATGCTCCCATTGTTTTTGACTTTAAAACCGGCTCCAAACCCACATCACCTAGACAATAGAGAAACAACAGTTTTCTTTACTCCCATCCCATTTATAAAAAGGAAATTGAAGAAACGATACTTCAGTACTTTCAAGATAATGACACCCATGATATCTCTCCACAAACACTATGGTCAGCTTTTAAAGCTGTCATTCGAGGTAAAATGATCCAACTGAATGCCCAATTACTCAAATTCAATCGCCAAAAACTTAAGACCACTTTGGCAAAAATCCACGACCTGGAAACGCTCCACCAAACCTCCATGCAACCCCAAATCTTAGACGAGATTTTTAAACTCCGCCTAGAATTGAAATCTATCCTCACCTCGGAGTTTGACAATTTGAACCAAAAGTTAAAATCGCTCCATTACCACTCGGATGATAAACCCTCTAAATTACTAGCCCAAAAAATCAAGTTTCAGAAAACCAAGGCCAGAATAAAGGTGATCAAGGATCATCATAATAACTCTCACCATCATCCCGGAGACATCACGAGGGAATTTGCCTCATTTTACTCTGCCTTATATAACCTTCAATCCACCTACACCCCGAATGGGGAAGATATAAACCATTACCTAGATAAACTGGATTTACCCTCCTTAACAACAGATGAACTCTCCAATTTAAACTTACCCTATACCCTCCCTGAGGTTTTGGATGTCATCGACAAATCTAAAGTTGATAAAGCCCCTGGCCCTGATGGCTTCCAGACTGAACTTTATAAAGCATTTAAGCAAATTTTGGCCCCCTACATCACCTCCTTAGCCAACCATGTCGCTTCTCATGGATTCCTACCAGAAGACATGTTAGAAGCCACTATCACAGTGTTATACAAAGACAAAGGAGACCCATCAGATGTGAAAAACTACCGCCCTATCTCGTTGCTTAACACCGACACGAAACTCATTGCTAAACTAGCCGCTAACCGATTGAGTAAATATGTCAAAAAACTAATTCATCCGGACCAAGCCGGTTTTATCCCAACTCGTACCACCACTAATGCCACACGACGTGCCCTGAATTTAATTTCCGCCACTGAAACATCTGGACAACCAACTGCCTTCTTGGCCTTAGACGCCGAGAAGGCATTTGATAGGGTTAACTGGCAATTTCTCTTTTGCACTCTCAAAAAATTTGGCATTAAAGGCAACATCCTTAGGACCATCGGATCTATGTACAAATCTCCTACGGCTAGAGTACTTTCCAACACTGCATTGTCTTCCCCTTTCCATCTTTCCAATGGCACGAGACAGGGCTGTCCTCTTTCCCCTCTATTGTTTGCATTCTTTATTGAACCTCTGGCAGCGAACATTAGAGACAATAACAACATCAAAGGGATTTCAACTAATCAACATCAACACAAGATTTCTCTATTTGCAGATGACATCCTTTTAACAATAACCAACCCTCTGAAGTCCCTGAGACATGTGATGATTGAACTCGACGCCTATTCTCACATATCTTATTATAAAATCAACACATCCAAGTCTCAGGTCCTAGATTTCAATATTGATGATACCCTTCTGTCATACCTCAAAGACGAATTTAACTTCTCTTGGAGAGATAAGGACATCTCATACTTGGGTATACTATTAACAAAACCCCTGAAAGATACGGTCCATTCCAATTTCTCTTCTCTATACAAATCCTTCTGTGTGGAATACCAACGTTTCTCCAAGTTTGATCTCTCATGGCTAAGTAGGATCGAATCTTTCAAGATGCTCCTTTTCCCGAGATTTCTCTATGTGATCCGTTCAATCCCCCTATTTATCCCGAGATACTGGTTCTCTAAACTTCAAGCCCAACTTCGTACGTTCATCTGGCGAGGGAAGAGCTCGAGGGTAGCATCATCATCTCTGCAGCGCCACAAACTATCTGCCGGTTTGGGAATACCCAATCTCTTCAACTATTATCAGGCCTCCTTAGTCAAACTATCTCGTAACTGGCTTCTCGACTTTTCGGATGCCCCCTGGACCTTCATCGAATGTTCCTACACACATGGATCATTGAAATCCCTTCTTCTCGCCTATTTGATTAATCCACACATGAAAACTCCCTCCCACCCGATTCTTAAAGTCACCCTACAGGCCTGGAGATCACTATCTGTCAAAGCAGCTAAATACTCCACGAACATTCTGCTTAAAAATATCTCCTTGGACACGCTAGAGACTCTAATACCCAAGTTGGACCTGGCTCACTGGAAACTGAGAGACAAGGTCTATATCCAGGACCTTCTTCATAACGACCACCTAAAAACCTTCGAAGCCATGTCAACCGAGTTTCCACTCACGAGGGACGACAGGACGCAGTGGAGACTTTTGGACAACTTTTTCCACTCTTGTCATCCCGACTTTAAGTTCCCCTCCATTATCACCGAACTTATTAGATTATCTCAAAAGGATTCGCTGTGGACTACGAACAAACTCTACCGAATTTTTAATGAAGATCTTGACCTTCCTCGCTTATCCTTTCTCACAGCTTGGGAAGGTGAATTAAACATAAAAATCGATCTGGAGAGTTTTCCCAAGACTCTCAAATCCGCCTATTCCAGTTCTAGGTGCGCCACCATGTGTGAGAGCCACTACAAACTTGTCTCAAGATGGTACTATACTCCTGTGCTGGTCAACCGAAGTTACCCGGATCAATCCCCACTCTGCTGGAGAGCCTGTGGTGAAAAAGGTACTCTATCCCACATCTTTTGGTCATGTCCAGAAGTACGACAATTTTGGAAGGAAGTTACTTCACTGATTAAAAAAGTCACAAAAATCCAACTCACTCTTACCCCCCAATTAGCCCTCCTACTAATTGGAACAGAGGACCTCCATCCACACTTCAGACTCCTTATCTCCCACATTATCCTTACTGCCAAGATCCTGCTGGCCGCTAGATGGAAGCAACGTGGTTCTCCTTCTATCACAAATTTGATAGATAGGGTCACAGTCCACTGTATTCACGAATACACCTTCGCCACGAGAGCCAATACTTGGCAAAAATTTCTGCTCCAGTGGGAACCTTGGCTTAATATCTACTGTCCATCCCTTTTGCTTTAGTTTTCTTCCAGCTCAAATTCAACCTTACTATTCATTACACTCCTTTACTCCATTTGGAATTTTTCTTGTTCTTGTTAATGACACCCTTAAGGCCTTCTTCTTCTTTCTTGCTCTGATATGGTTCTTATACTACTTTTGCTCTCTTGCTCTTATTTAAGACGTCATCCAATATTCATTGTAATGTATATAGTCTGTCCGTTGATTTTGACCCTACCTTTATAACTGATTGTTAAAACAGACTTTGTTTGATGTGTTGTTTGATATAAGTGTTACACGATTATAATATACCTCTTCTGCTTACATACTGTTTGTTCCCCCCCCTTCCCCTATCCCCCTCCTCCTTTCCCTTTTTTTTGTTTATGTACTCTCCCCTTCCCCATCCCTTTCCCCCCCCTCTTTTATATTTATATTCAATAAAAAATAATTTGATATGGAGAAAAATTCATTGCTTTGACATGAAAGTGTGTTTTCGCGTCTAAACAGTGAAAATAGACATTTAAGCATACGTTTGACTATATCTCTGGCTACAAAGAAGATACATTCAAATTTTTTGTCCCATTCTGCTCTCTTTATGAACCTAAGCAGGAATCCCAAAGAACAGCATCACAGCTCCAGTAGTTTTGGAGAAAAATTCATTGCTTTGACATGAAAGTGTGTTTTCGCGTCTAAACAGTGAAAATAGACATTTAAGCATACGTTTGACTATATCTCTGGCTAGAAAGAAGATACATTCAAATTTGTTGTCCCATTCTGCTCTCTTTATGAACCTAAGCAGGAATCCCAAAGAACAGCATCACAGCTCCAGTAGTTTTGGAGAAAAATTCATTGCTTTGACATGAAAGTGTGTTTTCGCGTCTAAACAGTGAAAATAGACATTTAAGCATACGTTTGACTATATCTCTGGCTAGAAAGAAGATACATTCAAATTTTTGTCCCATTCTGCTCTCTTTATGAACCTAAGCAGGAATCCCAAAGAACAGCATCACAGCTCCAGTAGTTTTGGAGAAAAATTCATTGCGTTGACATGAAAGTGTGTTTTCGCGTCTAAACAGTGAAAATAGACATTTAAGCATACGTTTGACTATATCTCTGGCTAGAAAGAAGATACATTCAAATTTTTTGTCCCATTCTGCTCTCTTTATGAACCTAAGCAGGAATCCCAAAGAACAGCATCACAGCTCCAGTAGTTTTGGAGAAAAATTCATTGCTTTGACATGAAAGTGTGTTTTCGCGTCTAAACAGTGAAAATAGACATTTAAGCATACGTTTGACTATATCTCTGGCTAGAAAGAAGATACATTCAAATTTGTTGTCCCATTCTGCTCTCTTTATGAACCTAAGCAGGAATCCCAAAGAACAGCATCACAGCTCCAGTAGTTTTGGAGAAAAATTCATTGCTTTGACATGAAAGTGTGTTTTCGCGTCTAAACAGTGAAAATAGACATTTAAGCATACGTTTGACTATATCTCTGGCTAGAAAGAAGATACATTCAAATTTTTGTTCCCTTCTGCTCTCTTTATGAACCTAAGCAGGAAACCCAAAGAACAGCATCACAGCTCCAGTAGTTTTGGAGAAAAATTCATTGCTTTGACATGAAAGTGTGTTTTCGCGTCTAAACAGTGAAAATAGACATTTAAGCATACGTTTGACTATATCTCTGGCTAGAAAGAAGATACATTCAAATTTTTTGTCCCATTCTGCTCTCTTTATGAACCTAAGCAGGAATCCCAAAGAACAGCATCACAGCTCCAGTAGTTTTGGAGAAAAATTCATTGCTTTGACATGAAAGTGTGTTTTCGCGTCTAAACAGTGAAAATAGACATTTAAGCATACGTTTGACTATATCTCTGGCTAGAAAGAAGATACATTCAAATTTTGTTGTCCCATTCTGCTCTCTTTATGAACCTAAGCAGGAATCCCAAAGAACAGCATCACAGCTCCAGTAGTTTTGGAGAAAAATTCATTGCTTTGACATGAAAGTGTGTTTTCGCGTCTAAACAGTGAAAATAGACATTTAAGCATACGTTTGACTATATCTCTGGCTAGAAAGAAGATACATTCAAATTTTTTGTTCCCTTCTGCTCTCTTTATGAACCTAAGCAGGAATCCCAAAGAACAGCATCACAGCTTCAGTAGTTTTGGAGAAAAATTCATTGCTTTGACATGAAAGTGTGTTTTCGCGTCTAAACAGTGAAAATAGACATTTAAGCATACGTTTGACTATATCTCTGGCTAGAAAGAAGATACATTCAAATTTTTTGTCCCATTCTGCTCTCCTTATGAACCTAAGCAGGAATCCCAAAGAACAGCATCACAGCTCCAGTAGTTTTGGAGAAAAATTCATTGCTTTGACATGAAAGTGTGTTTTCGCGTCTAAAACAGTGAAAATAGACATTTAAGCATACGTTTGACTATATCTCTGGCTAGAAAGCAGATACATTCAAATTTTTTGTTCCATTCTGCTCTCTTTATGAACCTAAGCAGGAATCCCAAAGAACAGCATCACAGCTCCAGTAGTTTTGGAGAAAAATTCATTGCTTTGACATGAAAGTGTGTTTTCGCGTCTAAACAGTAAAAATAGACATTTAAGCATACGTTTGACTATATCTCTGGCTAGAAAGAAGATACATTCAAATTTTTTTTTGTCCCATTCTGCTCTCTTTATGAACCTAAGCAGGAATCCCAAAGAACAGCATCACAGCTCCAGTAGTTTTGGAGAAAAATTCAAAACAACAAGATCCTCCTCTGATAAAGACTTTAATAGAAAAAGTCACAGACCATTGCATATATGAATACTCTTTTGCAACAAGACTCAAAGGCTGGTCTAAATTTCTTCTCCAATGGCAATCATGGTCCAACCTCTACTGTTCTTCTCTTCTTCTTTCTATCCCTCCTTAGCTCTGTTTTACTCTCATGAAAACCAGAATCTCTGACCTTTTTGATAATATGAAGCTCTCATTGGCTCGCTAAACTACAACCAGATGTCATTACTTATATTGTTCTGAAGTTTATTCCATAACTTTACATTTCCCTTGTATTTTATAACTTGTATTGTCATTCAGTACATCACTGTATTGTAAATAGTTGTTTGACTGATATTTTCTCTTCCTGTATAACTAACTTGTCTACCGACATTGTTTTTCTATGTTTCTTGTACCCAGCTGTTATATGACTGTTTAACTCATACTTTACTGTGCACCCCCCTTTATCCTTCCCCCTTTCCAACATCCCTTCCCTTTCTTTATGTATCCCTCCCCTCCCCTATCCCTTCCCCCCTCTTACCTACTCCCCCATTTTCTAAAATTTAATAAATATAATTTGATATGGAGAAAAATTCATTGCTTTGACATGAAAGTGTGTTTTCGCGTCTAAACAGTGAAAATAGACATTTAAGCATACGTTTGACTATATCTCTGGCTAGAAAGAAGATACATTCAAATTTTTTGTCCCATTCTGCTCTCTTTATGAACCTAAGCAGGAATCCCAAAGAACAGCATCACAGCTCCAGTAGTTTTGGAGAAAAATTCATTGCTTTGACATGAAAGTGTGTTTTCGCGTCTAAACAGTGAAAATAGACATTTAAGCATACGTTTGACTATATCTCTGGCTAGAAAGAAGATACATTCAAATTTTTTGTCCCATTCTGCTCTCTTTATGAACCTAAGCAGGAATCCCAAAGAACAGCATCACAGCTCCAGTAGTTTTGGAGAAAAATTCATTGCTTTGACATGAAAGTGTGTTTTCGCGTCTAAACAGTGAAAATAGACATTTAAGCATACGTTTGACTATATCTCTGGCTAGAAAGAAGATACATTCAAATTTTTTGTCCCATTCTGCTCTCTTTATGAACCTAAGCAGGAATCCCAAAGAACAGCATCACAGCTCCAGTAGTTTTGGAGAAAAATTCATTGCTTTGACATGAAAGTGTGTTTTCGCGTCTAAACAGTGAAAATAGACATTTAAGCATACGTTTGACTATATCTCTGGCTAGAAAGAAGATACATTCAAATTTTTGTCCCATTCTGCTCTCTTTATGAACCTAAGCAGGAATCCCAAAGAACAGCATCACAGCTCCAGTAGTTTTGGAGAAAAATTCATTGCTTTGACATGAAAGTGTGTTTTCGCGTCTAAACAGTGAAAATAGACATTTAAGCATACGTTTGACTATATCTCTGGCTAGAAAGAAGATACATTCAAATTTTTTGTCCCATTCTGCTCTCTTTATGAACCTAAGCAGGAATCCCAAAGAACAGCATCACAGCTCCAGTAGTTTTGGAGAAAAATTCATTGCTTTGACATGAAGTGTGTTTTCGCGTCTAAACAGTGAAAATAGACATTTAAGCATACGTTTGACTATATCTCTGGCTAGAAAGAAGATACATTCAAATTTTTTGTTCCATTCTGCTCTCTTTATGAACCTAAGCAGGAATCCCAAAGAACAGCATCACAGCTCCAGTAGTTTTGGAGAAAAATTCATTGCATTTGACATGAAAGTGTGTTTTCGCGTCTAAACAGTGAAAATAGACATTTAAGCATACGTTTGACTATATCTCTGGCTAGAAAGAAGATACATTCAAATTTTTGTCCCATTCTGCTCTCTTTATGAACCTAAGCAGGAATCCCAAAGAACAGCATCACAGCTCCAGTAGTTTTGGAGAAAAATTCATTGCTTTGACATGAAAGTGTGTTTTCGCGTCTAAACAGTGAAAATAGACATTTAAGCATACGTTTGACTATATCTCTGGCTAGAAAGAAGATACATTCAAATTTTTTGTCCCATTCTGCTCTCTTTATGAACCTAAGCAGGAATCCCAAAGAACAGCATCACAGCTCCAGTAGTTTTGGAGAAAAATTCATTGCTTTGACATGAAAGTGTGTTTTCGCGTCTAAACAGTGAAAATAGACATTTAAGCATACGTTTGACTATATCTCTGGCTAGAAAGAAGATACATTCAAATTTTTTGTCCCATTCTGCTCTCTTTATGAACCTAAGCAGGAATCCCAAAGAACAGCATCACAGCTCCAGTAGTTTTGGAGAAAAATTCATTGCTTTGACATGAAAGTGTGTTTTCGCGTCTAAACAGTGAAAATAGACATTTAAGCATACGTTTGGACTATATCTCTGGCTAGAAAGAAGATACATTCAAATTTTTTTGTCCCATTCTGCTCTCTTTATGAACCTAAGCAGGAATCCCAAAGAACAGCATCACAGCTCCAGTAGTTTTGGAGAAAAATTCATTGCTTTGACATGAAAGTGTGTTTTCCCGCGTCTAAACAGTGAAAATAGACATTTAAGCATACGTTTGACTATATCTCTGGCTAGAAAGAAGATACATTCAAATTTTTTGTTCCATTCTGCTCTCTTTATGAACCTAAGCAGGAATCCCAAAGAACAGCATCACAGCTTCAGTAGTTTTGAGAGAAAAATTCATTGCTTTGACATGAAAGTGTGTTTTTCGCGTCTAAACAGTGAAAAAATAGCATTTAAGCATACGTTTGACTATATCTCTGGCTAGAAAGAAGATACATTCAAATTTTTTTGTTCCATTCTGCTCTCTTTATGAACCTAAGCAGGAATCCCAAAGAACAGCATCACAGCTCCAGTAGTTTTGGAGAAAAAATTCATTGCTTTGACATGAAAGTGTGTTTTCGCGTCTAAACAGTGAAAATAGACATTTAAGCATACGTTTGACTATATCTCTTGGCTAGAAAGAA
>JARQOC010002228.1:0-28233 GCA_033576535.1 Allobates femoralis
GGGTTCACCCGAGCTCCAGGCTCTCTCTGAGGAGGAGCATTCCTCTGATGGTGAGGAAGATGATGGGGGTTCAACCTTCGGGTCTGTATCTGAGCCTCCAGATGGGGTGGAGGATTTGGTGTCCTCCATCAATGAGACCTTGCGTCTCGTGACTCCCCCTGAAGAGGTTGTCGTGCACCCGAAGGAGGTCTATCAATGGCTGCGGCCAGAGGCTAGACCAAGTGGATCTTTCATGGACCACACTAATTTTGGAAGGGTGATTAGAGCACCCAGGTTACATCCTGGGCGGCGTTATGTCCGCAAAACCCAAGGACAATCGTTTCCCCTTCTCCCAGGAGGTGCTTCAGGAATGGTCGCAGTCTCCAAAGGTGGACGCTTCCATGACTAGAATTGCTGCACGCTCCCTTTTCTCGGCCTCTGATAGCTCCTCGCTGAAGGATGCGACTGATAGACAGGTCGAGCAACTCGCCAAGTCTTCCTATGAGGCTGTGGGGTCTTCATTTTGCCCCTAATTTTGCCACGGTCTGGACCTTACAAGCGATTACTACCTGCTTGGATGGTATCACTGACCTGGCAAGGTCCAGTCCAGAGGTCCTGGCACTCACTGAGAGGGCGAGGGCCTATGCGGACTACGCCAGGACGGCGTCTTTGGAAACTGCCACTCGCTCAGCTGCGGCTTCGGCCAATGCTATAGCGATCCGCAGGTTGTTGTGGCTGCGTCTTTGGGACTCAGATGCCACATCTAAGAAGATTTTGCAGAATCTTCCGTTCTCTGGTGACAGACTTTTTGGCACCGAACTGGACAAGCTGATTAAGGATTCTGCTGAGTCTAAGATACCGCAGAATAAGCCTAAGCCACGGTATACCGTTAAAAGGAACCCAAAACAGTGGTCCTTTCGGTCCAGCTCACAGTCATCAGCACCGTCCGCTCGCACGGACCGAGGGGGCAAGCCCGCTTCTCAGTGGCGCTCTAAGAGTCGTACAAAGAAGCCGGCGGGGGCAGCAGCTGCCACCCCAAACCCGCCTCTACATGACTCGCTCTCTCTTCCTGCCTCCCCACAGGTGGGGGGCCGCTTGTCTCGCTTTCAGGACAAGTGGCTTCTTCACGTTCAAGATCAGTGGGTTCGAGACGTAGTCTCGCGAGGTTACAGGATAGAGCTGACGTCAAAACCATTATCCCGATTCCATCGGTCTGTTCCATCCCCAGAAAAGGCTCAGGCTTTTCACCGGGTGTTGGAGGGACTCCGCAGAGACGGAGTAGTGGTTCCAGTGCCCACGGCAGAGAGGTTCAGGGGTTTTTTACTCCAACCTCTTTATTGTCCCGAAAAAGGACGGCTCCTTTCGACCGGTCCTGGACCTAAAATTGTTCAACCGTCACGTGTTGGTTCGGAAGTTCCGCATGGAATCCCTACGTTCCGTTATCGCGGCTGTGTCGCAGGGGGACTTCCTAGCGTCCATCGATATCAGGGAACGCTTACCTTCACGTGCCCATTGCACCGGCTCATCAGCGCTGGTTACGATTCGCAGTGGGGGACGAACACTTCCAATTTGTGGCCCTACCCTTCGGGTTGGCCTCTGCACCACGGGTGTTCACGAAGGTGATGGCATCTATGATGGCTCTCCTGCATGTGCAGGGTCACGCCGTCATACCCTATCTGGACGACCTATTGGTCAGGGCGCCATCGGAAGACCTTTGTCGGGTGAGCCTGGAAGTGACCATGAGGTCTCTGGAACAGTTTGGGTGGCTTCTCAATACTCAGAAGTCGACCCTGGTTCCGACCCAGTCATTGACATATCTGGGCATGGACTTCCACACGGACTCAGCCCTGGTGTCTCTACCTCAAGCCAAGCAGCTGGCGATCCACTCAGGAGGACAGAACGTTCTCCTGTCACCTCACTCATCCCTTCGGGAATTGATGAGACTGGTGGGACGCATGGTAGCGGCGATAGAGGCGGTGCCTTTTGCACAGTTTCGTCTCCGTCCTCTCCAGCTGGAGATTCTTCGCCGATGGGACAAGAGAGCGATCTCTCTGAATCGGTTGGTGGCACTGTCACAACCGACCAGGGACTCCCTGCAGTGGTGGCTCCAGCCACGTCACTTGTCACGGGGAAGATCCTTCCTCAAACCTTCATGGTTAGTGGTGACCACCGACGCCAGTCTGAAGGGCTGGGGCGCGGTGTTCTTACACCACAGGGCTCAAGGCCTCTGGACTCAGGTGGAGTCGACGTTGCAGATCAACGTCCTGGAGATCAAGGCGGTCTATCTGGCGCTCCTGGCGTTTCAGAAATTCCTGGCAGGACAACCCATTCGGGTACAGTCCGACAATGCGACGGCCGTCGCCTACATAAATCATCAGGGAGGGACCAGAAGCGCTCAGGCCCTCGCCGAAGTCCACCGCATCCTGTCGTGGGTGGAGGAAAACGACTGCCTGATCTCCGCAGTTTCACATCCCAGGGGTCGAGAACTGGGAGGCCGACTACCTGAGCCGGCAGGGGATGGACGCCGGAGAGTGGTCCCTGCATCCAGACGTCTTCCGGGACATCTGCAGCAGATGGGGCACTCCGGACGTGGATCTGATGGCCTCACGGCTGAATCATCAGGTGCCCCAGTACGTGGCGAGATCGTGGGATCCTCAGTCTCTGGGGGCGGATGCTCTGATACTGAGTTGGTCCAGCTTCAAGCTGCCGTATGTGTTCCCTCCTCTGGCTCTGATTCCCAGGGTCCTGTGGGAGATCAGGTCGGAGTGCAGGGTAGCCATTCTAGTGGCTCCAGATTGGCCCAGGAGGTCCTGGTACCCGGACCTGTGGCAACTATCAGGCGGACACAGGTGGGCTCTGCCAGACCGCGCAGATTTACTCGCACAAGGCCCATTCTTCCACCTCAATTCCAGGGCCCTCAGATTGACTGTATGGCTCTTGAGGCCTGGCTACTGACATCCAGGGGTTTCTCCCCTACAGTGGTGGCCACTATGAATCGGGCTAGGAAGCCCGTTTCCAGGAAGATGTACCACAGGACGTGGAAGATCTTTTTTACCTGGTGTGCCTCTGGTGGACGGTCTCCGTGGCCCTTGTCCATCCCGACGTTGTTGGCTTTCTTACAGTCGGGTTTGGAGTTGGGATTATCCCTTGGCTCTTTGAAATGTCAAGTATCAGCACTTTCGGTGCTGTTTGACAGGCGATTGGCGCTCCTCCCGAAGGTACGTCAATTTCTGCAGGGGGTGTCGCGGATGGTTCCGCCCTACAAGAGACCTCTGGACCCTTGGGACCTTAACATGGTCCTGGCGGCATTACAGAAACCGCCGTTTGAGCCGTTGAGAGATGTTTCTCTATCTCGTCTGTCCCAGAAAGTGGCCTTTCTGGTGGCAATTACGTCTCTGAGGAGGGTCTCAGAATTGGCTGCACTATCGTGCAAGTCACCCTTTCTGGTGGTTCACCAAGACAAGGTGGTGTTGCGCCCACGGCCAGAATTCTTGCCGACGGTGGTTTCAACTTTTCACCTGAACCAGGAGATTGTTCTCCCATCATTTTGCCCCGCTCCCGTTCAGGTGGAGCGCGACCTCCATACTCTGGATCTCGTGAGAGCTGTACGCATTTATGTGCCCAGGACCGCCTCCTTCAGGAGTTCGGATTCCTTATTTGTTCTTACGACAGGTCGCTGTAAGGGGTCCGCGGCTTCGAAGTCAACCTTGGCCAGATGGATTAAGGCTTCCATTCAAGAGGCTTACCGGTCTTCTGGTTTGCCTCTCCCGGTGGGATTGAAGGCTCACTCTACCAGAGCTGTAGGTGCCTCCTGGGCCTTGCGACATCGAGCGTCTGCTCTACAGGTGTGTCAGGCGGCCACTTGGTCCAGCCTGCACACTTTCTCTAAGCACTATATGGTGCATGCCCATGCCTCTGCGGACGCAAGTTTGGGCAGGCCGGTTCTCCAGGCGGCGGTTGCCCACCTTTAAAGGGAACCATGTGTTATCCGTCTTGTTGAGGAACTCTTCCCGCCCTGGGGTATTGCTTTAGGACATCCCCATTGTCTGGGTCTCCCATTATGATGACCAGAAAAAAGAGAATTTTGTTTACGTACCGTAAATTCTTTTTTCTTTAATCATCAATGGGAGACCCAGCACCCACCCAGTTGTTCCGTTGCATGTTTTGCATTTGCTCTGTTCTCTGTTGAGACAGTGTTTGCCGGGTTGTTGAACCGTCTGTGCACGGCATTCTTCCCGATGTTTCGGGTGTGGTTTCTTTCCTCCTCGCAGCTTATGGACCAAACTGAGGATGTTCCCTGCGGTAGGGGTTTATAAGCGGAGGAGGCGGTGTCTACAAACTTGTAGTACCTAGTGTGACCTCCGGAGGGCAGTGCCCTAAACCCCATTGTCTGGGTCTCCCATTGATGATTAAAGAAAAAAGAATTTACGGTACGTAAACAAAATTCTCTTTTTTTCTGATATCAATAAGGGGAAAATTCTTTATTTCCAGTAGATATTAAAAACTTGGTTGCTTAACCCCTTCCTGTCCTGTGACACAGCAGCAGCAAAATGCACTTACAGAGGTTCTCCAGAGAAAGCAAGTAATTATCTCGTCTAAGGCCACGTTCACACAGTGAGTATTTGGTGAGATTTTCACTTCAGTATCTATAAGACAGAAGCAGGAGATGGTGAGAAATGCAGAACATATGACCTCCGATTGCTCCACTCCTGGTTTTGTCTTACAAATACCGAGGTAAAAAACTCACCAAATACTCAGTGTGTGCACATGGCCTAAGGATGTGATAAGGTATTAGTTGGTGGGGGTGCGACTGCTGAATGTGCAGCTTTTATCCCCATTATGTGTCCAAAAAATTGAAAAATATCCAGCACAGAGTCTTGGGATCTAGATCCTTAAAAATTCATTATATTAGAAAAGTATTAAAAATCACATTTAAATCAATGTCCTTAAAGACAGTCCTTAGTCATAGGTTTGTTTTGTCCCCATTAGACTGGAGGTGATGTACGGCTCGCCCATGATCCCTTCACTCCCTCAGTGGCTGTGAGCGCTGTGTTTGCCTTTTTCTGGGAGCTCCAATGATAATGAATGGAGCCGCGGTCACATCATTACCGGCCGCTGCAGTTAATACAAGGGGGAAAAGTGCCACATTCTTCCGACCATGTGGTTTTGATTGGTCGGATTCCACCAATAACTAAGTGATCACCTGCCGAACCGGACGATTGTTGGTAACTTGTTTTCACCAAAGTATCCCTTTAATGTACACTACAGTAATGGTACATCGCAGTAATGGTGAGCGTAGAGTGATGTGCAGGAGTAACCGCTAGAATGGGTATAACGGCTAACAGGTATTTGCATATAGCGGGTGAGTGGGCCCCTGGAGTCAATTTCCCTGGTGGGCCCCAGACACCCCAGTCCGACCCTGAGCAAGCCTGAATGATTCCTGTGAAGACCCTCGGCGACTGAGAAATAGAAGGTGCCTGCCTGATCTGTGCTAGTCCTGCTGCTGTACCTGCACATCACTAGAAGTGGGCAGCAGCAGGTAGCTCTGTATGTGTAATGGCTGCCCAGTGTGTCAACTGCTGCACATCACTAGCAGCAGGCAGCTCTGTATGTGCAATGGCTTCCTAGTGTGCCCACTACTAGTGATGTGCAGTTTAGGTGCAACAGGCAGCTCTGTATGTGCAATGGCTGCCAAGTGTGCCCACTGCTGCACATCACTAGCAGCAGGCAGCTCTGTATGTGCAATGGCTTCCTAGTGTGCCCACTACTAGTAATGTGCAGTGTAGGTGCAGCAGGCAGCTCTGTATGTGCAATGGCTTCCTAGTGTGCCCACTACTAGTGATGTGCAGTGTAGGTGCAACAGGCAGCTCTGTATGTGCAATGGCTGCCAAGTGTGCCCACTGCTGCACATCACTAGCAGCAGGCAGCTCTGTATGTGCAATGGCTGACCAGTGTGCCAACTGTTGCACATCACTAGCAGCAGGCAGCTCTGTATGCGCAATGGCTTCCTAGTGTGCCCACTACTAGTGATGTGCAGTGTAGGTGCAACAGGCAGCTCTGTATGTGCAATGGCTGCCAAGTGTGCCCACTGCTGCACATCACTAGCAGCAGGCAGCTCTGTATGTGCAATGGCTGACCAGTGTGCCAACTGTTGCACATCACTAGCAGCAGGCAGCTCTGTATGTGCAATGGCTGACGAGTGTGCCAACTGCTGCACATCACTAGCAGCAGGCAGCTCTGTATGTGCAATGGCTGACCAGTGTGCCAACTGTTGCACATCACTAGCAGCAGGCAGCTCTGTATGTGCAATGGCTTCTTAGTGTGCTCACTACTAGTAATGTGCAGTGTAGGTGCAACAGGCAGCTCTGTATGTGTAATGGCTGCCAAGTGTGCCCACTGCTGCACATCACTAGCAGCAGGCAGCTCTGTATGTGCAATGGCTTCTTAGTGTGCCCACTACTAGTGATGTGCAGTGTAGGTGCAACAGGCAGCTCTGTATGTGCAATGGCTTCTTAGTGTGCTCACTACTAGTAATGTGCAGTTTAGGTGCAGCAGGCAGCTCTGTATGTGTAATGGCTGCCAAGTGTGCCCACTGCTGCACATCACTAGCAGCAGGCAGCTCTGTATGTTCAATGGCTTCCTAGTGTGCCCACTACTAGTGATGTGCAGTGTAGGTGCAGCAGGCAGCTCTGTATGTGTAATGGCTGCCAAGTGTGCCCACTGCTAGTGATGTGCAGTGCAGGCACAGCAGGCATCTCTGTATGAGTAATGTTTGCACATACTGTATATAGGGGTCTATGTGCTTGCTCCTGCCGTATACAGGGTCTGTGTGCTTGCTGCTGCTGTATACAGGGTCTGTGTGCTTGCTGCTGCCGTGTACAGGGCCTGCGTGCTTGCTCCTGCCGTGTACAGGGTCTGCGTGCTTGCTCCTGCCGTGTACAGGGTCTGCGTGCTTGCTCCTGCCGTGTACAGGGTCTGCGTGCTTGCTCCTGCCGTGTACAGGGTCTGCGTGCTTGCTCTTGCCGTGTACAGGGTCTGCGTGCTTGCTCCTGCCATATTTATAAGACATTTTAAATCAATTTCCCACCCCTGCTTCATTGAGTATTTGGTGAGTTTTTACCGCCAGCGTCGCCGTCCCCCGTTTACATGGGACGACATCTCCAGCCCCGTGCCGGCGAACTGACAGGCAGCATCGCCGCCGGGGTGTCTCAAAACCCCAACGGCGATGCAGGACAATGGGAGCCTGTGGCTCCCATCGCCTGACAGGTCGCCGGCGCCTGGTTACATGGGGCAATGTGTGCACATCACCCCATGATGGTCGCCTGGTTTCAGAGCACTGCTCTGAAACCAGGCGACCGCCCGGCACCGCCGACATCGCCCCTTTGCATGAGGTGACGTAGGGGCGATGTCGCTGCTGATAGGCCACGCCCCCACGTCGCCTCTGTAATGGGCGGCAATTTCGGCGGCGATACAGGGGTGTGGCATATCGCCGCCGACATCGCCGGTGCATCGCCTAGTGTGACGCGGCGATAATGAGGCGAAATATCGCCTCAGAATGATTGCCAGGTTTCACAGCAGTGTTGTGAAACCTGGCGATCTGAACAGGGCGATCAGGCATGATAGTCCTGTGTAACGTGGCGAGCCACAATGTTTTACATTGCAGGTTACCAGTCGCTGGGTTCCTGGGCAACCCCGCAAGCGTTCGCCGACACTACTTGCCGGCAAGAACGCCAGCGAGTTGCCACGTGTGACATCTCACCGGCGATGTCGGCAGGGATGCACGCACCCGTGATTCCCTGCCGACATCGGCGGCGAGGTGGCACCGTGTGACGAGCCCCTAAGGCCTCGTGCACACGCTGAGTATTTGGGGAGTTTTTACCTCAGTATTTGTAAGGCCTCAAGCACACGCTGAGTATTAGGTGGGTTTTTACCTCAGTATCCGTAAGGCCTCGTGCACACGCTGAGTATTTGAGGAGTTTTTACCTCAGTATTTGTAAGGCCACGTGCACACACTGAGTATTTGGTGAGTTTTTACCTCAGTATCTGTAAGGCCTCGTGCACACACTGAGTATTTGGTGAGTTTTTACCTCAGTATCTGTAAGGCCTCATGCACACGCTGAGTATTTGGTGGGTTTTTACCTCAGTATCTGTAAGGCCTCGTGCACACGCTGATATTTGGTGGTTTTTTACCTCAGTATCTGTAAGGTCTCGTGCACACGCTGAGTATTTGGTGGGTTTTTACCTCAGTATCTGTAAGGTCTCGTGCACACGCTGAGTATTTGGTGAGTTTTTACCTCAGTATCTGTAAGGCCTCGTGCACACGCTGAGTATTTGGTGGGTTTTTACCTCAGTATCTGTAAGGTCTCGTGCACACGCTGAGTATTTGGTGGGTTTTTACCTCAGTATTTGTAAGGCCTTGTGCACACACTGAGTATTTGGTGAGTTTTTACCTCAGTATCTGTAAGGCCTCATGCACACGCTGAGTATTTGGTGGGTTTTTACCTCAGTATCTGTAAGGCCTCGTGCACACGCTGATATTTGGTGGTTTTTTACCTCAGTATCTGTAAGGTCTCGTGCACACGCTGAGTATTTGGTGGGTTTTTACCTCAGTATCTGTAAGGTCTCGTGACACGCTGAGTATTTGGTGGGTTTTTACCTCAGTATCTGTAAGGTCTCGTGCACACGCTGAGTATTTGGTGAATTGTTACCTCAGTTATTGCTAAGCTATGTTCACATAAGATTTTTTTTTTAAATTCGTTTAATCAAATGCATGCTAAATGTTTGACAGGTTATAGTTTCACTCAGCAACTATCTTTCTGGAATAATCTGCTTCAGGTATATGATGACCACCATTACATGACCCCTGTCACATGACCGGGGGACCCACAGAGTCTGAACAGCCCCGGGCCCTGGCTACCCTTAATCCACCCTTGCCTGCTGTTGCGGTGCCGCCCAGCCTCTGCGCAGCGCGTGCGCAGATGGAGACAGTCCCAGGCTCAGCCTGTGATGGCTGTCTGCCTCCATCCAGGCTGTGTAGGTGCTGGCAGCGTCGCGCTGCGGAGGAGGAACCCGCCGTCGCCCAGCAGGCCTGCAGCAACTCCAGCTCTCATCAAAGATGGTGGCAGCCCAGGGTGAATATGAAAGGCGGGGGGGGGGCTTGGGTTTAAGGGTTGATTGAGGGGGAGAAAGGGGGGGGAGGGTTTATGGGTTGATTGAGGGGGGAAAGGGCTGGGGTGCTGGTGACTGAGGAGCCCATTCTGAGATGAGATGGGCTCCTCAGCCACCAGCCTGGGACTAGGGGTCCCACACTGTGCTCCAGCCTCCACCATCCACTCTCTCCTGCTGGCTGGGGGCCTGTAGTGCTGTGCAGCATTTAGTGTGAGGAGATGCTGCTTCTACTACTGCCCCCAGCCTGGTGCCCTCAGGCAGGTTCCACAGGGCATCACAGGCCTCAGCATGAAGCAAACACTGTGGGAGCTCCCTGAGGGCACCATACTGGGGCGCTGTGAGAGCCTAACCTCACGGGGCCCCATGATCTCTATCTACGATAACTGAGTGGGCCCCATGATCTCTATGTACACCCCTGAGTGGGCCCTGTAATCTGTATGTACGCCTCTGAGTGGGCCCGATGATGATCTCTATGTACGCATCCGAGTGGGCCCCATGATCTCTATGCATGCCCCTGAGTGGGCCCTGTAATTTCTATGCACGCCTCTGAGAGGACCCCATGATGATCTCTATGCACGCCCCTGAGTGGGCCTCGTAATCTGTATGTATGCCTCTAAGTGGGCCCCATGATGATCTCTATGTACGCATCTGAGTGGGCCCCATGATCTCTATGTGCACCTCTGTGTGGGCCCCGTAATCTCTATGTACGCCTCTGAGTGGGCCCCATGATGATCTGTATGCATGCCCCTGAGTGGGCCCCATAATCTGTATGTACGCCTCTGAATGGGCCCCATGATGATCTCTATGTGCGCCTCTGTGTGGGCCCCGTAATCTGTATGTACGCATCTGAGTGGGCCCTATGATCTCTGTGTGCCTCTGAGTGGGCCCCGTAATCTCTTGATCTCTATGCACGCCCCTGAGTGGGCCCCATAATCTGTATGTACGCCTCTGAATGGGCCCCATGATGATCTCTATGTACGCATCTGAGTGGGCCCCATGATCTCTATGTGTGCCTCTGTGTGGGCCCCGTTATCTCTATATACGCCTTTGAGTGGGCCCCATGATGATATCTATGCACGCCCCTGAGTGGGCCCTGTGATCTCTATGTGCGCCTCTGATGGGGCCCATGATGATCTCTATGTATACCCCTGATTAGGCCCCATGATCTCTATGTACGCCCCTGATGGGGCCTCATGATCTCTATGTACGCCCCTGATGAGGCCCCATGATCTCTATGTACGCCCCTGATGAGGCCCCATGATCTCTATGTACGTCCCTCATCCTTATATACTCCCCTGATTGACCCCATGATCTCTATGTACACCCCTGATGAGGCCCCATGATCTCTATGTACGTCCCTCATCCTTATATACTCCCCTGATTGACCCCATGATCTCTATGTACGCCCCTAATAGGGACCCATGTCCGCATCTGATGGGGCCCCTGTAATCTCTGTGGCCCTCGCCTCCACATGGCAGTAGTAGAAGCAGCATCTCCATAGTGTGGCATTCACACTACAAGCTACACTGTACAGGACTCCCAGCCAGCAGCAGGACGGATGAGGAGGTAACTTTCTGGGACCCTTGGCTGAGGCTGGCAAGACATACTACTGGGCAATGGCCATGATTATCATGCCCATTGGCCAGCATGTCATGCCAGTCTCGGGTAGTATTATCATGCATGCCCATTGCTTAGTATGTCCTGCCAGCGTCTGCGGTACTATCATGCCCACCCAGCATGCCCTGACAGCCATTGGTGGTAGTACTTGCATGATAGTACCACAGGGGTTGGCAGTACATACTGAGCAACGGGCATAATAGTTCCACAAAGGCTGGGAGGACATACTAGGCAATGGGCATGATAGTACCACCAGTAGACTGACTAGGCAGTCTCTAGGGCTCCGTCTCCCCTCCTCGCTGCGGTTAGGCTGGGTTAACATTGCATTTATGCTGTGTGTTACAACGGATCCGTTTGTAAATCAGCACAAATGCAATGTACTGTAGACTTGCATTGCAAAAATGCATACTAACGCTTGCAAAAATAGCCATGCGTTTGAAAGTATGCATTATTTGCAACGCACAGGAAAACATAGTCGCTGGGTGGAGGCCAGCTGAGCACTTCTCTCACAGCTGTGTTCTAGTGTAAAGGCACCATTACACACAACGATATCGCTAACGATATCCTGGCAACGTCACCGGTTTTGTAACACTGCAGCGACCTCGCAGCGATATCGCTGTGTGTTACATGCCGCAGCGACCAGCGATCAGCTCGCTGATCATTGCGGAATGGCCAGGACCTTTTTTCAGTCGTTGGTCTGCCGCTGTCACGCATGCATGGTAAGGCCCTAGAATGGTTGGGCCTTACCATGCTGAGAATCCAAGCCCCCAGCTGCCTAGTTTTACCTGGCTGGCAATCAAAATATGGCGGCAGCCCACGCATTTTTTTTTTTTAAATAATTTTTTTTAAAAATTGGGTTTTCCTGCCTTTCGATCCCCAGCCAAGGTAAATTCAAGCAGCTGGGGGTAGCAGGCTGTAGCTGTCTGCTTTATCTGCGCTAAGAATCAAAAATTATGCAGAGCGCTATGTCATTTTTTTTTTATTATTTATTTTTTTCCACACTACTGTATGTGTGACAGACCCAACAGCTAATCACAGACGCTGACACAGAGAATGGGCGTCTGTGATTGCCTGCTTGAGTAACCTGAAAGCAGCCCATACATAGTACCATACTAAAATGTATGGGCTGATTGTAGATTACTCAAACAGCCAATCATAGATGACCATCCTCTTTGACAGCATCTGTGATTGGCTATTGGGTCTGTCACATATAGAAGTGTGAAAAGAAATAATTTTTAAAAACATGATGTAGCGCTCCACAGACTTTTTGATTCTCACCACAGATAAAGCAGACAGCTACGGCCTGCCACCCCCATCTGCCTGGCTTTACCTTGGCTGGCGATCAAAAGACAGAGAACCCTAATATTTGTTTTAAACTTATGTTAAATATATATATATTTTTTTTAAATACGTGGGCTCCCGACATATGTTGATGGCCAGCCAGCAAAAACAAGGCAGCTGGGGGCTGGGATTCTCAGCATGGTAGGGCCCAAGCGTTCTTGGCCCCCCACACTGAAAATCGCAGCCCGCAGCCACCCCTGAAAATGGCGCATTCATCATAGCTCCATTTCCAGGCACTTTACTCTGCTCTTCCAGTGACTCTGGTGGTGAGTGGCACCTTGGGTAATAAAAGGGTAAGTACCAGGCCAGCTTTGTATAATCAGCTGGTACTAAGCCCAAACTTCATGGTGTCATGCCAAATTAGACATGTCCACTATAAATTTCTAGCAAACAGAAAAGAAAACAGAATTTTTTTTATTAAAAATAAAACACAAAACACATTTAGGGACTCCATCTTTAACTAAAAAAAATCCTTGTTCCGACGAAATCCACGGGTCTTTTGTTTACAGCTCTGCTACATCTTTGCCATCAGACAAATATGTCTGCCGACAAGGATGAGCAGGCACAGAATGACACTGGAGCACTGTTACTGTGTAGTGCGGCACTATGTTTCTTTTTTGTCATTTCATTTAGTGTAGAAATTTTGGGAAAAGTGTGGATTGTGCTCTGGAAGTGAGTCAGGTATAGCTAACTGTTATTTTCTGCAGAGATAAGTCCTGCATAGAAGACGTGATATCGGTCTGCGACAGATAAAGAACTTCACCTAGAGACATCACTGGTGAGTATCTGTATTACTTATACACACACACTGACACTATATACAGAGCTCCTGTGTATAATGTCAATGGTGATCATTGCATTACCTGTACACTGACACTATATACAGAGCTTTTTTACAATTTTATTATTTTAGTATTATTTGTCACTATGTGGTGGCATTATGTGCTTTGGTCATGACATGACGGTATTTGTCCCATGTATGTTGTATTATTTGGTCACTATGTGGTGGTAATATTGAGGTCTCATGGTGTGGCAGTATTTATACCTTATATGTGGTAGCATTTGATCACTATGTGGTGGTATTATGTGCTTGGGTCATGGTGTGGCGGTGTTTGTCTGGTATGTGGCATAATTTGGGCACTATGTGGTGGTAATATATGATCTGGTCATGGTGTGGTGGTATTTCTGCCTTCTATCTGGTATTATTGGTCTTGGTAGAGTGGATTGTGGTTAGACTTTTGTTTTATCTGATATCAATAAGGGTATGTGTGTGTATATATATATCTCCCTGATTAAATTTAAAACAAAAGTGCAATACATATTATAATGACGGAGCATAAGGGAGTAACATGGATTGAGAATGTAAACCCTTTGCTCTCCAGACTCAACAGCTAATGGGTGTAACCTACCTGGATTAATTGGAGGAAACACCTGATTAGCTAATTGAAACACTAGACCAAGAGATTTCTCTATTTATACTGCATATCTTTTCTTGTACCAATACCTGAAGAAGGCTATTTTTAAATGTTTTAGCCGAAACGCGTTGTTTTAAGTTTTGTTAATAAATTCTGAAGTTATAAAGTGACTTCTCGTCCATCCTGCGAGCGCTAGTGATTCAAACCAGATGTTTTTCCTCTGATTATCTCCTTCCTCCTAGAAATGTATAAATAAATTGGGCAACGGGGTGTTACCATTCCTTGTCAAAGGGGAGTGCCTCTACACTAAGGTTTAGGCTGTGTCCTATCAGTGTGACCTCACCCTTACACTGTCCTATCACTGCTGAGTGCAGGGTCACCCCTTTGACAATTGGGTGTTACCGTTCCCCTTGTCAGATTTATTCATACATTTTTAGGAGTAACAATAGATAAAATGGTGCAAGATAGAACAGATTCTTCAGATTTGTTGTTTTAGGATGAATGCCTGTTCTTTGGGGGCGGTGACTGGACCCCATTAAAGCTGATCCCTGTTGAACCCCCTCTATTGCCTTAATGCTCCTGCTTTTTGCAGAGACACTTTCTCTTCGCTTACTTTGACTCTGCCTACCAAGGATTCACCTCTGGAAATCTGGACAAGGATGCCTGGACTGTATGATACTTTGTGTCTCAGGGCTTCGAGCTGTTCTGCGCTCAGTCTTTCTCCAAGAACTTTGTCTTATACAGTAAGTACCGGGGCGGCCCGCTGTATGGTAACTGGAACGCTCCTACTATATAGTCATATAATGCGATGAGGTGCTGGATGGGGCCCTGGTGCCAGGATTTCCACCAATTCTGGGAGCAGGGCTGTTTTGGAGAACTCTGCACTCATAATGCCCATTAGCTTGTTTTGAGCTTAGTTGTGTAAGTGCCATCTGTTCTTTACCAAGGGAAGTATCTGCACCCATCTGATATGAGGCATTGTGGAGGGTCCCGGTGATGACTCAGGTGTAGATTGCTTCCTTACTGACAGACTTGGTACACTCAATACATCATGTCTATCCAATAGCCTGCTATTTCCTGGCATTTTTAGCACATTACTTATTGGATAACCATGCGTCTACATTTTCTCTTCCTTAGATGAGAGAGTTGAGAATCTGACAGTCGTGGGTAAACACAATGACAATGTTGAACGTGTCCTCTCTCAGATGGAGAAGATTGTGCGCACAACCTGGTCCAGTCCTCCATCACAAGGCGCTCGTATTGTTGCAACCACTCTCACCGCCCCTGAACTGATGAATGGTAAGAGGAGAATTAAACCTTAAGAGTCTTCCAGGTTTGTAATGACAGTCTGTAGACTTCTCAATCATCATTGCACGCTGTGGAGATTCTGCAGTGGTGGTTGTACAAGCAGAGGGCCACAGGACATCCCAAATCTGGACCACCCCTTTAATGCTAAAGAAACCAGAAGATGAGTTTCTCATCAAGCACTAATTTGCATGTATTTTCAAAGAATCATAGAATGGTGGAGATGGAAGGGACCTCCTGGGTCATCTGGTCCAACCCCCTACTCAGAGCAGGATTCACTAAATCATCCCAGACAGATGTCTGTCCAGCCTCCGTGTGAAGACTTCCATTGAAGGAGAACTCATAACATCTTAGGGTGGCTTCATACCACGGTGTTGGTCTATCAGGTTCTGTCCGGTGATTTGCTGGACGCACCGGACAGAACCTGACAGCCCTGGGTAGAACAGAGCCAGAGGGCAAACATGCCCTCTGGTCCTGTTTTCTGCCAGAATTGGCAGTTCGCAGAGTTCAAGAGCTGTCCCTGCTGAAATCTCAGCCAGGAGCTCTCCACAGTGCTGAAGTACAGCGCCGGCCAGCGCTGAGGCTCAGCACCTAGCGTCCGGGAGCCAGACCGATTTTAGGTCGGATCCAGCGCCATAGATTCCCATGTTAGGGGGGGCCGGATCCGATTTGCGCATATTTTTGCCCACATACAGAAAATCGCAGCAAGCTGCGATTTTGTGTCCGGGACAAAAATCTGAATTCTCCCGGATCCAGATGGAAACCGGATAGCAAATAGCTGACATCCGGCCCCATAGGAATACTATGGGGCCGAAATCGGATCTGGGGCTGTCCGGTTCACACCCGTTTACCATCCAATAGCACCAACTCAGAAGACTTCACGGACTTAAAACCGGCACAGGGCAAGTGTCTGACCCTCCATACAAAACGTAGATTTTAACAATTACCTGGGTATAGAAATCTAGATCTACACCCCCTTATTTTGATAAAATAACACCACTTATGTTTCAATTTTACCTGTACATTACCAGGAGGCTTATTGATAAATTAATTTACAAGGATTAAAAAATATAAAATTCATATACCATACAAATAAAAACAAGTATAAAATATAAAAAACTAGATGGTATTTTCTGTATGTGTTATATTGGATTAAAGGTTGTTTGGGCCAAACTTAAAGACGCGCAGGAAGCGGTGAACAGGGTGCATGTGGAGCGAAGTGAAAGGAAGAGGGCCTTTCAGCAATCTGTTTTCTTTGAAGAAGGAGAAAGAGTGGGGCACTTGTTAGCGGTTATCTCCACTGCGCAGAGGGAGAGCAACCGTGTATACAAAATAAGGGATGACAGGGGCAGGGTGGTTACGGAGACTCCGGAAATTTTGGCAGTCTTCCAGGATTTCTACAAGGACCTGTATACATCAGCTACGGAGGCCGGGGATGGGGAGGTGGAGGGATTCTTGGAGGGCGTGACACTTACTGCACTGACGGAGGAGGAACGGATGAGGTTGGATGGGCCAATTGAGATGGAGGAGGTGGAGGCAGCCATATTTTCTATGCCAGCGAATAAGGCGTCTGGGACCGATGGCATTCCGAGTGAGGTATATAAAGAATTCTCTGATGTGTTGGCACCCCGGTTGAAGCAGGTATTTGACAGCGCAAGGGAGAGCGGGGCACTCGCGCGGTCTATGGAGGAGGCGGGTATAGTGGTATTGCCCAAGGACGGTAAAGATCCTGAATATGCACAATCCTATAGGCCAATATCCCTGCTAACGTCAGACGTCAAGATACTAGCTAAAATCCTTGCCACTCGCCTCTCTGGTGTGATACAGAGTCTGATCCATACAGATTAGTCTGGATTTGTTCCGGGCCGCTCAACGGCAGTCAATTTGGAACGCTTGTTTCTCAATCTTCAATTGCCAGCTGACAACAGTGGCGGGAGGGTAGTGGTATCGCTTGATGCGAGAAAAGCATTCGATAGTGTGGAATGGAGGTATTTGTGGAAAATCCTGAAAGCAATGGGATTTGGAGACGGATTCTTGTCCTGGGTGAGGCTGCTGTATTCCTCTCCGAGAGCGACTGTTAAGGTGAATGGGGAGCGGTCGGAGTCCTTCCGGTTGTATAGGGGAACCAGACAGGGGTGTCCGTTGTCCCCGCTACTCTTTGCGGTGGCGATGGAGCCCCTAACAGAGAAGATCAGAGTGTCTGGAGAGGTGGCTGGTGTCAGGTTTGGTAGAATCACGGAAAAAATTGCACTTTACGCGGATGATATTTTGCTATTTTTGGAAAACGCAGGAGAGGCATTGGGAAATGTCATGGATATCATTCAGCGGTTTGGAGATATCTCAGGCTTACGGATAAATTGGCACAAATCTTGTATCATGGCGGTGGATCGAGCAATTGAAGAGGAGGAGATAGCCGCACAGGGAAGACAGCTTCAGATGGTGACCAAATTTAAATATCTTGGGGTATGGGTGGCTCTCCCTCTGACAAAATATTGGGATTTAAATATCGTTCCTCTATTAGAGGTGTTCAAAAGGAAATTGACCGCCTGGTGTAAACTGCCTCTGTCGGTAACTGGGAGGACCAATTTGATTAAGATGGTGCTGATGCCTCAGTTAATGTATGTGATACATAATTCCCCTGTATGGATTGCTAAAAGGAAGTTTCACGGAATTAGTGCCATCTTTAGATCTCTGATATGGGGGAAGAGATCGGCCAGGATCAAACTGGAAACTCTTCAGAGGGGAAAAGAGGAGGGGGGGTTGGCTGTACCTCATGCATGGATATACTTTTTGGCAGGGCAGGGCCAGCATATGAGGGGGTGGAGAGACAACAACATTGAGGGATCCAGCTGCAGACTTCTATCTAACATTTCAGGACGGGATCCACTAGTACAGGGATTGCAGGATGGTACATTTGAAAAATTGGGAACACAGTATCTGACAGTTCGTCTAATACAAAAGAGCTGGAATGCGATAAAGAGGGTTCGAGGGGTGACTGGGCTGACAATTTATTCGCCAGTATGGGAAAACGTGCACTTGAAGGAATTTCAGAAAATGGGGCCCATGGCTCATTGGCAGACTAAAGGAGTTAGGTATGTGGGGCAGCTGGTGAAGGAGGGGAGGATGAGTTCATTTGCGGAATTGAGAGAGGAGTGCAATGTCCCAAGTTCCTGGGAGTTCCAATACGCAGGAATCAGGCACGCATGGCTAGCGCAGCAGAAACTAACAAATATGACTGTGCAGAAGGATGTGACGTTGGACTATGTCTGTATGACGGGCGACACTAAAGGGGTTATCACTGGGATCTACAAAGACTTGCTGTATGCATTTCTGGGAGGATCTGGTCTCAGGGCTAAAAGTAAGTGGGAGGAAGACGTTGGTGACTTGGCGGAGGAGCAATGGGAAACCATACTGGAGGCTGTGCCCCGACTGTCCCTGAGCGAACAGGCCAGACTCTCCCAGTTGTATATCATCCATAGGGCATACAAAACGCCAAAGGTGTTGTTTAAGGCGGGCCTGAGGCAGGATTCTTGTTGCCCCAGGTGCGGCTCAAAGGAGGCTGGAATGCTACATATGCTGTGGGCGTGCTCTAAATTGACAGCATTCTGGATGGCGATTATTTCTAGACTGGAAGGGGTGTACGAATGTAAAATTGGAAGAGATCCAATTGTGTGTGTGCTGGGTGATGTGTCGTCCATCCGAACGTCAGAGGCAGATGGGCTAGCCATAGCCAGGCTGCTGTATGTAGCACGTAAATTGATAGCCAGCAAGTGGATTGACCCTGAACCTCCAACTAGAAGGGAATTTATGCGCAAAGCACAGCACGTTATCTGGCTTGAAGAAATGATATATAATGGTGGGTTTACACGCCGCGATATCGGCGTCCAACTCCGACCAAAAGTCACGTGGGTCGCGAGTTGGACCCGATATCGCTTGCGCGTTGTACAGTTTGACAGTACAACGCGATGCTGGAACGATGCCAAAACGATATCGGGGTTGAATAGCTGAGCTATTCAACTCCCCGATATCGCAAGGCCGTTGTACCAGCATCGCTGCGTGTGACAGCCCAACTCCGATCTGTACTCGCACCTCACCCATTAACTCCCATGTTAAATGGTCGTTACTGGGTTGGTGGGCGTACACATCGGAGGGACGTTGTTTCCCGATATCGCAGCGTGTAAACCGCCGATGCGATATCGGGAAAAGGGCTCCCAAAATGCGCGCTCCCGCGCCGTTGTATGCGATATCGGGACGATATCGCAACGTGTAACCCCACCATAAGAGAAGCAACAAGGAACAAATGTTCGATAAGATATGGGCTACCTGGCTGCTTAAGATGTGAGGAAGTATAGGTTAACATGCTCATTGACCACCACTAATGGGAGTTGAGGGAAGTGTATCGGGATGGGGTGGGGTGGGGCGGGAGGGGGATTTATGGGCGGTTTGATTTATGTGCATACTGTAATTGAATATGTTAACGATTTAATGCTGTGTACGGGTGTTATGTTTTTGAAAGCAATAAAAATAACTGGTTTAAAAAGGTTGTTTGGGCTCTGATGACACGGGTTACTTCTAATGGCTTGTACCACGTTCTAGATCCAGTTTACGATGCCTAATGAGAAGGTTAATATAGGCTTATCTATGTGCAAATGCCGGAGGTCAATGCATATACTGACAAGTGCATACACTGCACCTAATATTCACCGTATTGTGCTTTTATATTGAGGACGTGTCTCTCCTGTATGTTGTCTGTCTTCACGTTCTGTTCAGATGACATGTTAGATGTCTGCATACAATAAATAAATCATAAATTACTTCCACATTAATGTCCACTGGTCTTAATATTTTGCGGTCACTACCCTAGCTTGGTGTTATAGAGCCGTATTTGACTCCTTGCAATGTGTGGTGTTGTATAAGATTTTTTTGTTTTAGGAAAAATAACTTTCTTACTATATATTATGATAAAATAAATATACAGCTGCATCTCAATGAATTAGAATATCATCAAAAAGTTAATTTATTGCAGTGATTCAATACAAAAAGTGAAACACATATATTATATAGAGTCATTACACACAGAGGGATCTATTTCAAGTGTTTATTTATGTTAATGTTGATGATTATGGTTTACAGCCAATGAAAACCCAAAGGTCATTATCTCAGACAATTAAAGTTGGGAGGATGAAGGATTAAAAACCGTGCTGCCGTATTCCACCAGATATCAAAGGGTGAATATAATATTGATTTATTAGTCAATGATTTCAGGGCTCCCAGAAGCACCCCGAAACATGGCAATATGATATTGATTTTTGATGATATTCTAATTCATGGAGATGCATTAGTATGTTATTAATGTGCTAGATAGGTGGTGTTGCAGTTTTACTACAGTTTTCATTTTCTACATCAAGTATTTTAGTTGGTTACCTTGACTCAATTGTTCTGCGATCAATGGTTAATTGTTTCCCTCTTAACAGTCAGACCTCCCTTTTGAGTGAAACATATGACACCATCTTATATTAATTTTTTCTCCCAAAGATGCCCCATGTCTTATTTTCAGGGGGGTGTCTTATCTCCATGAAGAAGAATTCACATTTATTGATGAACAAAAAAAAATTAACATTTATTATATATTATACAGGAGTTGTCATGACAAACCAGCATAACCAAACTGTGTCATCCATCCATCATCCATCTACAGCTCCCATCATCACCCAATATTCCCATCATCTCCTAATATTACCATCATGCCCAAATATTCCCATAAACCATCTGCAGCCCCCATCATCCATCAGCAGCCCCCATAACCCCCCAATATCCTCTGTAGCTCCCATGATCCCCGATATCCCTCTGTAGCCCCCATCACCACCAATATCCCTCTGTAGCCCCCATCATCCCCAATATCCCTCTGTAGCCCCTATGATCCCCCAATATCCCTCTGTAACCCCCATCACACATCTACAGCCACACACACACAGAGTACCACTATTGCTGGAACCTACCGCTGCCGCTTCGTTCCACTTCTGTCCTCCTGTGTGTATGTATCCGGGTACCGCTCAACGTAGATGTACGATAGTAAGCCACCAGCCAATCAGGCGGTGGCTGCTGGCGTTTGATTGGACGCCGAATTATTATACAGTAGATATATAGTAATGCTGCGGCCAATCAGATGCCAGCAGCCACCGCCTGATTGGCTGACGGCTTACTACTGTACATCTATATTGAGCAGCGCCCGGTGCACACAGGAGAACGTGGAGGTAGAAATAAAGTGGCGGCGGCAGAGGCAATAGCAATACCATGGGGTGAGTAACACATTTTTTTTTTTCTCTTTTTTTGCTACGTCGTACCCCCACTACGTCTTATTTTCGGGGAAACACCGTAGA
Organism: Allobates femoralis; assembly: GCA_033576535.1. Taxonomy (NCBI): domain Eukaryota; kingdom Metazoa; phylum Chordata; class Amphibia; order Anura; family Aromobatidae; genus Allobates; species Allobates femoralis. The sequence continues at coordinate 21,206 of JARQOC010002228.1, forward strand.
ATATACATAAATGCATTTGAAATTCGGTATAAATAGTTAAATATTTGCTATTTGTTTAATACCTCTGGGTAACCTGCAAGCTTTCAGAAAGATGAATATGGATTATCCTGCAAAGGTGATTGCAAAACGTAATTATTTTCCCTTTATGTGGTCATATACATGCCCCTGCCCCTCCTGTACCTGTACGTCCCGATCGCCTAGATTTAGTGTACTTGTTCTTGTCTCCTTTATCCTCATGCAAAGCACCATGGAACCTAATGGCGCTATATAAATAAATAAAAATAATAATAAATATACATACAGTGCCTACAAGTAGTATTCAACCCCTTGCAGATTTAGGTGGTTTGATAAGATGCCAATAAGTTAGAGCCTTCAAACTGCAAACGAGAGTAGGATTTATTAACAGAAGCATAAATCTTACAAACCAAAAAGTTATGTTGCTCAGTTGAATTTTTATAAATTTTAAACATAAAAGTGTGGGTCAATTATTATTCAACCCCTAGGTTTAATATTTTGTGGAATAACCCTTGTTTGCAATTACAGCTAATAATCGTCTTTTATAAGACCTGATCAGGCCGGCACAGGTCTCTGGAGTTATCTTGGCCCACTCCTCCATGCAGATCTTCTCCAAGTTATCTAGGTTCTTTGGGTGTCTCATGTGGACTTTAATCTTGAGCTCCTTCCACAAGTTTTCAATTGGGTTAAGGTCAGGAGACTGACTAGGCCACTCCATCACCTTGATTTTTTCCCTCTTGAACCAGGCCTTGGTTTTCTTGGCTGTGTGCTTTGGGTTGTTGTCTTGTTGGAAGATGCAATTACGACCCATCTTAAGATCCTTGATGGAGGAGCGGAGGCTCTTGGCCAAAATCTCCAGGTAGGCCGTGCTATCCATCTTCCCATGGATGCGGACCAGATAGCCAGGCCCCTTGGCTGAGAAACAGCCCCACAGCATGATGCTGCCACCACCATGCTTGACTGTAGGGATGGTATTCTTGGGGTCGTATGCAGTGCCATCCAGTCTCCAAACGTCACGTGTGTGGTTGGCACCAAAGATCTCGATCTTGGTCTCATCAGACCCATAGAACCTTGAACCAGTCTGTCTCAGAGTCCTCCAAGTGATCATGTGCAAACTGTAGACGAGCCTTGACATGACGCTTTGAAAGTAAAGGGACCTTACGGGCTCGTCTGGAACGGAGACCATTGCGGTGGAGTACGTTACTTATGGTATTGACTGAAACCAATGTCCCCACTGCCATGAGATCTTCTCGGAGCTCCTTCCTTGTTGTCCTTGGGTTAGCCTTGACTCTTCGGACAAGCCTGGCCTCGGCACGGGAGGAAACTTTCAAAGGCTGTCCAGGCCGTGGAAGGCTAACAGTAGTTCCATAAGCCTTCCACTTCCGGATGATGCTCCCAACAGTGGAGACAGGTAGACCCAACTCCTTGGAAAGGGTTTTGTACCCCTTGCCAGCCTTGTGACCCTCCACGATCTTGTCTCTGATGGCCTTGGAATGCTCCTTTGTCTTTCCCATGTTGACCATGTATGAGTGCTGTTCACAAGTTTGGGGAGGGTCTTAAATAGTCAGAAAAGGCTGGCAAAAGAGATAATTAATCCACACATGTGAAGCTCATTGTTCTTTGTGCCTGAACTACTTCTTAAGGGTGGAGGCACACTATCATGCATCAAAAACGCAGCGTTTTTGATGCATGACAGTGATGCGAGTGCTGTGCGTGTTTGTGGGTGTGTATGGTGCGAGTATGGTGCGTGTGGTGAGTGTGGCTGGCTGTATGTATGTTAGTGTGCTGTGATTGTGAGGTGTGAGTGCGTGTGTGCTGCGTGATTGTGATGCTGTCTGTGGTCCTGAAGGACCGCAGACAGCATTTGTCGGGAATAGAAAATCGCTGGCTGTCAAAGACGGCAAGTTTAAATCTCCCGCTGTGCTGTACAGTAAGCTATCATCTTGTACCACTGTGACAGCAGCGGTACAAGATGTTTAGCTAAGACAATGCTGATTGTAGTAAAAGAATGTAGTCTGGGTTTATTTTACTGATTAACCCCATCAGCATCCTCTGGAACACGTGTGCGGAGAGGATGCTGAGAGGCTGTAAACCCAGTGCTGAAGGGGTTAATATGCACCTGGTGTAGTGACACCATGTATTTGGAGAGTGTCCTCACTCTCTGCAGACATGGTGTCATTACACCATGTGTGTGAAGGGGTTAATTTTTATGTATACTGAGTTTAAAGAAATGTCGGGAAGCCGGCTTATATTACTGTCTATGGGGAGCTGTCCCCTCTCATGGTGCTGAAGCCACAGCTCCCCATAGACAGTATATATATATATATAATAAATGACCTCTGAATTAACTTTTAACGCTTTAAAAAAAAAAAAAAATCTTTTTGGCTGCAGTGCATTTCCCACTTCCAGGCTGATCTACAGTCCAAATGTCACAATGCCAAGTTAATTCCGCATGTGTCAACCAGCTAAATCTGCAGGGGGTTGAAGACTACTTGTAGGCACTGTACATGAATATATACGCAGTGCTCTATAGTGAATATTCCTTTTTCTATACCTAACTACCTGGCCAATACCTCTTTTTAGTGGTTTGGAGAATTACAGTCTGGTGAATGTGGATCCTTGGCCCAAGTGGTTGAAAGGGTTATTTATAATCCATCCTCTATTAGATATAAAAAAAGAGAATTTTGTTTACGTACCGTAAATTCTTTTTTCTTTAATCATCAATGGGAGACCCAGACAATGGGGTTTAGGGCACTGCCCTCCGGAGGTCACACTAGGTACTACAAGTTTGTAGACACCGCCCCCTCCGCTTATAAACCCCTACCGCAGGGAACATCCTCAGTTTGGTCTACAAGCTGCGAGGAGGAAAATAAACCACACCCGAAACATCGGGAAGAATGCCGTGCACAAACGGTTCAACAACCCGGCAAACACTGTCTCAACAGAGAACAGGGCCAATGCAAAACATGCAAAGGAACAACTGGGTGGGTACTGGGTCTCCCATTGATGATTAAAGAAAAAAGAATTTACGGTACGTAAACAAAATTCTCTTTTTTCTGGTCATCATAATGGGAGACCCAGACAATGGGGATGTCCTAAAGCAATACCCCAGGGCGGGAAGAGTTCCTCAACAAGACGGATAACATGGTTCCCTTTTAAAGGTGGGCAACCGCCGCCTGTAGAACCCGCCTGCCCAAATTTGCATCCGCAGAGGCATGGGCATGCACCATATAGTGCTTAGAGAAAGTGTGTAGGCTGGACCAAGTGGCCGCCTGACACACCTGTAGAGCAGATGCTCTATGTCGCAAGGCCCATGAGGCACCTACGGCTCTGGTAGAGTGAGCCTTCAATCCCACCGGGAGAGGCAAACCAGAAGACCGGTAAGCCTCTTGAATGGAAGCCTTAATCCACCTGGCTAAGGTTGACTTTGAAGCCGCGGACCCCTTACAGCGACCTGTCGTAAGAACAAACAAAGAATCCGAACTCCTAAAGGAGGCGGTTCTGGACACATAAATGCGTATAGCTCTCACGAGATCCAGAGTATGGAGGTCGCGCTCAACCTGATGAACGGGAGCGGGGCAAAATGATGGGAGAACAATCTCCTGGTTCAGGTGAAACGTTGAAACCACCTTTGGCAAGAATTCCGGCCGTGGACGCAACACCACCTTGTCTTGGTGAACCACCAGAAAGGGAGACTTGCACGATAGTGCAGCCAATTCTGAGACCCTCCTCAGAGATGTAATCGCCACCAGAAAAGCCACCTTCTGGGACAGACGAGAAAGGGAAACCTCCCTCAGAGGCTCAAATGGCGGTTTTTGCAATGCCGCCAGGACCATGTTAAGGTCCCACGGATCCAGAGGTCTTTTGTAGGGTGGAACCATCCGCGACACCCCCTGCAGAAATTGACGGACCTTCGGGAGAAGCGCCAATCGTCTGTCAAACAGCACAGAAAGTGCTGAGACCTGACCCTTTAAGGAACCAAGGGATAATCCCAACTCCAAACCCGACTGTAGGAATGCCAACAATGTCGGGATGGACAAGGGCCACGGGGACCGGCCCCCAGAGGCACACCAGGTAAAAAAGATTTTCCACGTCCTGTGGTACAATTTCCTGGAAACTGGCTTTCTAGCCCGATTCATAGTGGCAACCACTGTAGGGGAGAACCCCCTGGATGTCAGCAGCCAGGCCTCAAGAGCCATGCAGTCAATCTGAGGGCCTTGGAATTGAGGTGGAAGAATGGGCCTTGCGCGAGAAGATCTGCGCGTTCTGGAAGAGCCCACCTGTGTCCGCCTGACAGTTGCCACAGGTCCGGATACCAGGACCTCCTGGGCCAGTCTGGAGCCACTAGAATGGCTACCCTGCATTCCGACCTGATTTTCCACAGCACCCTGGGAATCAGAGCCAGAGGAGGGAACACATATGGTAGATTGAATCTGGACCAAGTCAAGATCAGGGCGTCCGCTCCCAACGACTGGGGGTCCCATGACCTCGCCATGTATTGCGGAACCTGATGATTCAGCCGTGAGGCCATCAGATCCACGTCCGGAGTGCCCCATCTGCTGCAGATGTCCCGAAAGACGTCTGGATGAAGGGCCCACTCTCCGGCGTCCATCCCCTGCCTGCTCAGATAGTCGGCCTCCCAGTTTTCGACCCCTGGGATGTGAACTGCGGAGATCAGGCAGTTGTTGTCCTCCGCCCAGGATAGGATGCGGTGGACTGCGGCCAGAGCCTCTGCACTCCTGGTTCCTCCTTGATGATTTATATAAGCGACGGCCGTCGCATTGTCGGACTGAACCCGGATGGGATGTCCTGAGAGGAATCTCTGAAAGGCCAGGAGTGCTAGATAGATCGCCTTGATCTCCAGCACGTTGATCTGCAATGCCGACTCCGACAGAGTCCAGAGGCCTTGGGCCCTGTGGTGTAAGAACACCGCACCCCAGCCCTTCAGACTGGCGTCGGTGGTCACCACTAACCAAGACGGTTTTATGAAGGACCGGCCCCGCGACAAGTGATGTGGTTGAAGCCACCACTGCAGGGAATCTCGGGTCGGTTGTGACAGTGTCACCAGCCGATTCAGCGAGATCGTCCTCTTGTCCCACCTGCGTAGGATCTCCAGCTGGAGAGGACGGAGGCGAAATTGTGCAAACGGCACCGCCTCTATCGCCGCCACCATGCGACCCACCAGCTTCATCAACCCACGAAGGGATGATTGTGGTGACAGGAGCACTGCTTGTACTCCCGATCGGATCGCCACCTGTTTGGATTGTGGCAGAGACACCAGGGCTGAGGACGTGTTGAAGTCCATGCCCAAATAAGTCAAGGACTGGGTCGGAACCAAGGTTGACTTCTGAACATTGAGGAGCCAACCGAATTGTTCCAGAGACCGCATGGTCACATCCAGGCTCGCTTGACAGAGGTGTTCCGATGGCGCCCTGACCAGCAGGTCGTCCAAATAGGGAATGACGGCATGGCCCTGCACGTGCAGGAGAGCCATCATAGAGGCCATCACTTTTGTGAACACCCGCGGTGCCGAGGCCAAGCCGAACGGCAGCGCCACAAATTGGAAGTGTTCCTCCCCCACTGCAAATCTCAACCATCGCTGGTGAGCCGGTGCAATGGGCACGTGAAGGTAAGCGTCTCTGATATCTATGGACGCCAAGAAGTCCCCCTGTGACACAGCCGCGATCACTGAGCGCAGTGATTCCATACGGAACTTCCGAACCAGCACGTGGCGGTTGAACAACTTCAGGTCCAGAACCGGGCGGAAGGATCCGTCCTTCTTTGGGACGATAAAGAGGTTGGAGTAAAAACCCCTGAACCTCTCCCCGGAAGGCACCGGGACCACCACTCCGTCTCTGCGGAGTCCCTCCAACACCAAAGAAAAGGCCTGAGCTTTTTCTGGGGAGGGGACCGACCGATGGAATCGGGATATCGGTTTTGACGTCAGCTCTATCCTGTAACCTCGCGAGACCACGTCTCGAACCCACTGATCTGGAACGTGAAGTAGCCACTCGTCCTGAAAGCGAGACAAGCGGCCCCCCACCTGTGGGGAGGCAGGAAGAGAGAGCGAGTCATGTAGAGGCGGGTTTGGGGGTGGCAGCTGCTGCCCCCGCCGGCTTCTTTGGACGACTCTTAGAGCGCCACTGAGAAGCGGGCTTGCCCCTCGGTCCGTGCGAGCGGACGGTGCTGATGACTGTGAGCTGGACCGAAAGGACCACTGTTTTGGGTTCCTCTTAACGGTATACCGTGGCTTAGGTTTATTCTGCGGTATTTTAGACTCAGCAGAATCCTTAATTAGCTTGTCCAGCTCTGTGCCAAAAAGCCTGTCACCAGAGAACGGAAGATTCTGCAGAATCTTCTTAGATGTGGCATCTGAGTCCCAAAGACGCAGCCACAACAACCTGCGGATCGCTATAGCATTGGCCGAAGCCACAGCTGAGCGAGTGGCAGTTTCCAGAGTCGCCGTTCTGGCGTAGTCCGCATAGGCCCTCGCCCTTTCGGTAAGTGCCAGGACCTCTGGACTGGACCTTGCCAGGTCAGTGATACCATCCAAGCAGGTAGTGATCGCTTGTAAGGTCCAGACCGTGGCAAAGTTAGGGGCAAATGACGACCCCACCGCCTCATAGGAAGACTTGGCGAGTTGCTCGACCTGTCTATCAGTAGCATCCTTTAGTGAGGAGCTATCAGAGGCAGAGAAAAGGGAGCGTGCAGCAATCCTGGTCATGGAAGCATCCACCTTCGGGGACTGCGACCACTCCTGAAGCACCTCCTGGGGAAAGGGGAAGCGATTGTCCTTGGGTTTGCGGACATAACGCCGCCCAGGATGTAACCTGGGGGCTCTAATCACCCTTCCAAAATTAGTATGGTCCATAAAGGAGCCACTTGGTCTAGCCTCCGGCCGCAGCCATTGATAGACCTCCTTCGGGTGCACCGTCACCTCCTCAGGGGGTGTCACGAGACGTAAGGTCTCGTTGATAGAGGACACCAGATCCTCCACCCCATCTGGTGGTTCA
>JARQOC010002229.1:0-28232 GCA_033576535.1 Allobates femoralis
GTGGCACATTAGTATATGGGAGGAGGAAAACTTTTACAGATGGGTGGTGACTATAGTGGCCATTTTTAAGTTGCCCATTTTGGATCCAACTTTATTTCTTTCAATCGGAAGAGGGTCATGTGACATATCAAACTTATTGAGAATTTCATAAGAAAAACAATGGTGTGCTTGGTTTTAACGTAACTTTATTCTTTCATGAGTTATTTACAAGTTTATGACCACTTAAAATATGTGTTCAGAGTGCTGGCCATTGTGTTGGATTGTCAATGCAACCCTCTTCTCCCACTCTTGATACACTGATAGCAACACCGCAGAAGGAATGCTAGCACAGGCTTCCAGTATCCATTGTTTCAGATGCTGAACATTTCATATCTTCACAGCATAGACAATTGCCTTCAGATGAGTGATAAGGCAAACTTTTTTGTGAATGGTGATGTTAACAAACAAAGCCACCACTATTGGTCTGACACTAACCCACAGTGGATAGATCCCTCCAAGACTGTTGGAACACAAAAATTGATGGTATGGTGTGGTACATGGGGTACAAAGATAGTGGGGCCATTCTTCATCAATGGCAACTTCAATGCTCAATGATGCTCATGTCTGGTGACTGGGCTGGCCAGTCCTTGAGCACCTTGATCTTTTTTGCTTGGAGGAACTTTGTTGTAGAAATGGATGTATGAGATGGAGCACCATCCTGCTGCAGAATTTGACCCCTTTTATGATTTGAAATGTAAGAGGTAGCTAATACTTATTGATATTTTAGGCTATTGATATTGCCTTCCACCTTGCAAATGTTTCGCACACCCCCATACTGAATGTAACCCCAGACCATGATCTTTCCATCACCAAATTTAATTGTTTTCTGGGTGAATTTGGATCCATACGGCTCCAGTAGGTCTCCTGCAGTATTTGTGGCGGCTGTGGTGTAATTTTACTGAAGGTTCATTAGAGAAATCCACCTTCTGCCACTTTTCCAGCGTTTAGCAGGCTGTGGGACTTTGCAAATGCCACACAGTTTTCTATTTGCCTATTGTTTAGTGCTGGCGTCTGGGCACTGATTTGACCACTTTGAAACAGAATCCTACAAACTGTTCTAGTTGACACAGGGACTTGAGGTGACCAGGCCTGTTGGAGCTCTGCTGCAATGGAAGAGGGGCTTGCTTTGGATTTTCTAACCAGCAAACGTTTCTCCTGAGCAGTTGTCTTGCGAGGTCTGCTGGACCTGGGCTTGTAAAACACATCTCCAGTCTCTTCAAATCTTTTTTTAATTCTTTGTACTTGACGCTGAGACACATAAAAGGAGCCATCCACCTCTGCAGTGGATCTGGTCTTCAACCTTTTAATAATCAAGGCTTTGGTCGCAGGGTGGATTTTTGGCATGTTGTCAGAGCTCAAGTTGCAGTTCAAGTGAAGGTCTGAGGTGCTGGGTTTCTTTTTATATACACCCACTAATTACCTGTTCATTTACTGAGCACAGGTGTGGATATAAACTAGGATTGCGTGCATTCTATGACCAGGTGACAAAACATTTGTCTTGTCAAAATCTGACCATTCTGTGTTCATTAAATGATCAATATTTCAACATTGATGCCAATTTATTTTCTTAACCTAAACCACATTTCAGAGGGTTTCAGCTTTCAAAAGAGTAATTCACACAACCAATGGATGAATTTAATGTCAGGTTATAAGCTTTTATTTACATAACATGGATAAGCAACATAACGTCTGTAAGGGACTGTAGAGGAGGGTCCTCCCAACTGTATGGTAAAGGGCCAAGTGAGGTTCCTCACCAAACTCAAGTGTACTTACACCTGCTGGCCCTCTGAAAACATGAATTGAGGGCAGCAGAATGACATGAAGGTAGTGTTGAAGGAAGAGGAGGAAGGTCAATCCCAACACACCAATGGGCACAGGAAAATTATACAGAAACAGGGAGTTGAAAAAGATGAATAAGTTTATAAAGTGCACAGTGGCTATACAATTTTTACCATAAAAAAAGTGATGGTGTAGACAGAAAAAACTGATAGACTGCCACATATGGTGGGTAGACAATTAAGAGCTGTGTCAATACAATTTGCACTTAAATGTTATAAATGAAGTAACGTCTATGTAAACCAATGAACAGCCACAGGTGGAATAATATATTACATTGGTTGTTGCACACAATATATAGTGGCATATGTCATAAGTCCACCGGGTTGTTTCTCCCCCCCTAATGAAGCGGAGCATTTCTATAATGAAAAGTTCGTTGGAGGATTTCTGACCTGGGGACTCTTGTACCTACAGCTCCTGCCGTCATTGTGGTATCTATTCACCATGGGTATGTGCAATTAAATTGGAATCTCCATGTTTAACATTACTGGCACTCTGTGCTAGTGTATAATGGGGCTGTGCAATATAGTTATCTGTGAACTGTATATCATGTTTCACCTGGGCACTAAGGCACTTTATATTTGTGTTGATTTGGCCTTATATGTAGTTGTGTATTTGTAAATGGGAAGCCTGCATCACCCATATTGAATTGGGTACATGTATACAGCGAGTCAACAATTGTGTAACAATTAAGTGCAAATTGTATTGCGACAACTCTAACTTGTCTACCCACCATATCTGGCAGTCTAAATCAAAAATAACTCCTTAGGCTGGTTTCACACCACGGTTAAATCCGATCCTTGGCTATCCGTTGTGAACCGGACAGCCCCAGATCAGTTTTCGGCCCCATAGTGTGCTATGGGGCCGGATGGAGTCAGATGGCAGCTATCTGCCATCCGGTTTCCATCTGTAGCTTGCAGCATTTTTGTGTCCGGGGTGAAAAGTCAGGCCAAATTGGATCCTCCCGGATTCTCCCAGATTCTACCAGATCCGTGTCAATCCGGCGCTCCATAACATGGGAGTCTATGGGGCCAGATTGCCCCGATCCGGGAGGATCCGGGAACCGGACACCGACGGCTGAAGTTCAGCGTGAGCTACGCTGAACTTCAGCACCAGGGAGCTGTTCCCTGTGAAGTGGTTCAGCACGATTTTGCAGGGGACAGATGCACTCGGCGTAATCCCGCTACAAACAGGACCAGAGGGAATATTTGCCCTCTGGTTCTGTTTGCGAATCTGGTCTGGTGCTGTCAGGTTCACCCTGGACATCCCCGGACCTGATTGAGCCGTGGTGATAAACAGGCCTTAGACTTTAGTGGAGAAAAATATAAAGAGTCTGCAGTACATAAATGCACATCAAATGAATATCACATGTGGTGGTCTGTCTACACCACCCCTTTCTTTTTTATGATAAAAATTGTATAGCCACTGTGCACCTAATAAACGTATTCATCTTTTTCAACTCCTTGGTTCTCCATGATTTTCCTAAGTCTATAATAAATTGTTAATGTGAACAAAGCATACTTTTCAGAAGTATACTTTTGGTTTTTTGACTCTATGGATTTGTTGTTGTTACACCAACGGGCATGTTGTAGCTGGCATTGTAAACTGCTATAGAATATGTATTCCGCTATGTCAGTATCAACGATGGAGGAACTCCCAAATGTATGAGAAACATAAATGTTAGTGATGGGCGAATCCTAAATTACTCGGAATCGCTTGACTCTAGCGAGTCTGAGCCCGGGACTCGCTACTCGTTGCGAGTCTAGTGAGTCCAATGTTAATGAATGGGGAAGCGAGTAATAGCGAGTAGTGTGCGATTTACAAATCACAGATGTGTCTCGGAAGCTTCAGCCTGAAGCAATCCTAGTTTTGCCATTGATTTGCATTGGACTCGTTTACTGTGCAAGTAATCGCTGGGAAACTCGCACAGATAAGAGTCCGGCTGTCTGCTCTGTGTGCTGGCTGCCGCAGCTCCAGGGTCCTAGAGCCCGCCTGCTGTCTGATGTAGCAGAGCTGAGATTGTTCTCAGTCTGCTCATTCCCTGTGCATAGACATCTATATCTATGCACAGGGATGAGCAGAGAGGACATCGCGTTTTGGACTGCGTCGGACGGAAGAGGATTTTTTTAATTAAAGATGGAGTCCCTAATGGCTTTTTTTTTTATTTCTAACTAGCTGTGAGCCCGATGCAAATGCATCGGGATTCTAGAACGTGCATTAATTTGATTATAGTAGTTATAGCTGTTAGCCTGATGCAAATGCATCGGGTATCTAAAATATGTTTGTTGTTTTTTTAAACATTTTTAAATAATAATCGCATCATCAATAGCAATAATATAAGCCATAGCATTATTATTAGCAGTAATAGCAGTATTAATAGCATTATTAGCAGTATTATGAGCATTAATAACAGTATTAATAGCATTAATAGCATTATTATTAGCATTAATAGCATTATTAATAGCATTATTAGCATTAATAATAGCATTAATAACATTATAAATAGCATTAATAGCATTATTATTAGCATTAATAGCATTAATAATAGCATTATTAGCATTAATAATAGCATTAATAACATTATTAATAGCATTAATAGCATTATTATTAGCATTAATAGCATTAATAATAGCATTAATAACATTATTAATAGCATTAATAGTATTATTATTAGCATTAATAGCATTAATAATAGCATTATTAGCATTAATAATAGGATTAATAACATTATTAATAACATTAATAGCATTATTATTAGCATTAATAGCATTAATAATAGCATTATTAGCATTAATAATAGCATTAATAACATTATTAATAGCATTAATAGCATTATTATTAGCATTAATAGCAATATTAATAGCATTAATAGGATAAATATTAGCATTAATAGCATTAATAGCATAATTAATAGTATTAATAGCATTATTAATAGCATTAATAGCATTATTATTAGCATTAATAGCATTAATAATAGCATTAATAGCATTAATAATAGCATTAATAACCTTATTAATAGCATTAATAGCATTATTATTAGCATTAATAGCATTATTATTAGCATTAATAGCATAAATAATGCCATTAATAGGATAAATATTAGCATTGATAGCATTAATAGCATAATTAATAGCATTAATAGCATTATTAATAGCATTAATAGCATTATTATTAGCATTAATAGCATTAATAGGATAAATATTAGCATTAATAGCATTAATAGCATTATTAATAGCATTATTATTGGCATTAATAGCATTAATAATAGCATTATTAGCATTAATAATAGCATTAATAACATTATTAATAGCATTAATAGCATTATTATTAGCATTAATAGCATTAATAGCATTATTATTAGCATTAATAGCATTAATAATACCATGAATAGGATAAATATTAGCATTACATAATTAATAGCATTAATAGCATTATTAATCGCATTAATAGCATTAATAGGATAAATATTAGCATTAATAGCATTATTAATAGCATTAATAATACCATTAATAGGATAAATATTAGCATTAATAGCATTAATAGCATAATTAATAGCATTAATAGCATTATTATTAGCATTAGTAGCATTAATAATAGCATTATTAGCATTAATAATAGCATTAATAACATTATTAATAGCATTAATAGCATTATTATTAGCATTAATAGCATTAATAGCATTATTATTAGCATTAATAGCATTAATAATACCATTAATAGGATAAATATTAGCATTAATAGCATTAATAGCATAAATAATAGCATTAATAGCATTATTAATAGCATTAATAGCATGATTATTAGCATAAATAGCATTAATAATAGCATTATTAGCATTAATAATAGCATTAATAACATTATTAATAGCATTAATAGCATTATTATTAGCATTAATAGCATTAATAGTATTATTAATAGCATGAATAGCATTATTAATAGCATTAATAGGATTAATAGCATTATTAATAGCATTATTAATAGCATTAATAGCATAAATAATAGAATTAATAGCATAAAAAATAGCATTAATAGCATTAGTATTAGCATAAAGAGCATTAATAGCAATATTATTAGCATGAATAGCATTATTAATAGCATTAATAGCATTAATAGGATAAATATTAGCATTAATAGCATTAATAGCATAATTAATAGCATTAATAGCATTATTAATAGCATTAATAGCATTATTATTAGCATTAATAGCATTAATAATAGCAGCATTATTAGCATTAATAATAGCATTAATAACATTATTAATAGCATTAATAGCATTATTATTAGCATTAATTGCATTAATAGCATTATTATTAGCATTAATAGCATTAATAATACCATTAATAGGATAAATATTAGCATTAATAGCATTAATAGCATAAATAATAGCATTAATAGCATTATTAATAGCATTATTAATAGCATTAATAGCATTATTATTAGCATGAATAGGATTAATAATAGCATTATTAGCATTAATAATAGCATTAATAGCATTATTAATAGCATTAATAGCATTATTATTAGCATAAATAGCATTAATAATAGCATTATTAGCATTAATAATAGCATTAATAACATTATTAATAGCATTAATAGCATTATTATTAGCATTAATAGCATTAATAATAGCATTATAAGCATTAATAATAGCATTAATAACATTATTATTAGCATTAATATTATTATTTTTATTGAATTATTTATTATTTTTTATTTATTTTTTTATTATTTTTTAATTATTTTTTAATTATTTTTTTTATTATTAAATTTATTATTTAGGCTGAGACCCAGTTCTCATTCAGGTCCGCTGGAAGGGCTGATATAATTAGCATATATTTAATTTTTTTATTATTATTTTTATTGAATTATTTATTATTTTTTATTTATTTTTTTATTATTTTTTAATTATTTTTTAATTATTTTTTTTATTATTAAATGTATTATTTAGGCTGAGACCCAGTTCTCATTCAGGTCCGCTGGAAGGGCTGATATAATTAGCATATATTTAATTTTTTTATTATTATTTTTATTGAATTATTTATTATTTTTTATTTATTTTTTTTATTATTTTTTAATTATTTTTTAATTATTTTTTTTATTATTAAATGTATTATTTAGGCTGAGACCCAGTTCTCATTCAGGTCCGCTGGAAGGGCTGATATAATTAGCATATATTTAATTTTTTTATTATTATTTTTATTGAATTATTTATTATTTTTTATTTCTTTTTTTATTATTTTTTAATTATTTTTTAATTATTTTTTTTATTATTAAATTTATTATTTAGGCTGAGACCCAGTTCTCATTCAGGTCCGCTGGAAGGGCTGATATAATTAGCATATATTTAATTTTTTTATTATTATTTTTATTGAATTATTTATTATTTTTTATTTATTTTTTTATTATTTTTTAATTATTTTTTAATTATTTTTTTTATTATTAAATTTATTATTTAGGCTGAGACCCAGTTCTCATTCAGGTCTGCTGGAAGGGCTGATATAATTAGCATATATTTAATTTTTTTTATTATATTTTATTGAATTATTTATTATTTTTTATTTATTTTTTTATTATTTTTTAATTATTTTTTAATTATTTTTTTTATTATTAAATTTATTTATTTTTTTAAGTCAGACTGAGACTCAGTTCTCATTCAGGTCCGTTTTTTTTTTTTTTTTTATTATTATTTTTATTTAATTATTTATTATTTTTTTATTATTTTTTAATTATTTTTTAATTATTATTTTTATTATTAAATTTATTTATTTTTTTACTTGCGAGTGAGACACAGTTCTCATTCAGGTCCGCATTTTTTTTTTTTTTTATTATTATTTTTATTTAATTATTTATTATTTTTTAATTATTTTTTTATTATTTTTTAATTATTTTTTTTATTATTAAATTTATTTATTTTTTTACTTGCGAGTGAGACACAGTTCTCATTCAGGTCCGCCTTTTTTTTTCCCCATTGAGATACATTAGCGGTGTGTCGGCGATTTTATGGCCGGCCACCTGGTTCTATTTGTCGGCCCTAAAATCGCGGACACACCGCTAATGCATGTCTATGGGCAGTCAGCTCGAATTCTGATTGGTCGTCGTTCAATCCGAAATCGGGCTGACTGCCCATAGAGATGCATTAGCGGTGTGTCCGCGATTTTAGGGCCGACAAATAGAACCAGGTGGGCGGCCATAAAATCGCCGACACACCGGTAATGTATGTCAATGGGGAAAAAAATTAAAGAAGAAAACAATCGCACACTCATGTGTAAGTTTGCAAGAAAACGTGGTATTTTTTATTCAGGAGCAGCGAGAAACCAACGTTTCGGTCCTTCCCGGACCTTGATCACGGTAGTTGCTGCAGGTTGTAAAATATATACAGGACATGATCAGTATATACAAGTAATATTTACAATTTATACATTTCACAATGATACTCCCATAGCAGGTGTCACCTGAATGTTATTAAATATGGGTTTGTATAGTACATCTATATATAGTAAGGTCAAGCAAGGGAGAGAGGATTCTTGAGAGAGATTTAGGTTTATAGTCTAAATGATCTAAATGTGCAAGGTTGGGATAGGTATTGATAGAGAAATAAATAAATAAATAAACAATATATAGATTGAATTACCCTCTTTTTTCATATATGCTCCTATCCTGTTTGGAGTTGATGTCCCACTGGGTTTTCGAGCTGTTATAAACCATATACACTTATTTAATAATCTAGGTATTAGATTGGTATTAATATTTACATTTCACTGTTTCAAATTACCTTTTGAGGGTAGCAGAACAAGGTGCTTCTTTGGCCCTGTTCCAAGGTGCCTGGAGGTGGGAGAAGATGGAGTATATCAGGAGGGTTTCTTTATATATATATATACACATATATATATAAAACTCTATATAACATATATGAGGAGGGCTTAACATAATTGCAGGAATGGAGCCCCAGTCAGGACGCTTAGGCACAGATCTACATCACTATGTTCAATCTCATTACAGAGCTGTCTCCATATGATTAGTCTCATTGCAGAGACTTGTATATGAGCCGTTGATAGGGGCCATTAATAGGGGCAGTGTCCGGTCCCATACTTATACCAGAGGTTCATATCATATGTATCTGCTCACCTTTGTTTCTTATTGTTTTGGCTCCCGTTCCGGGTATTTCATACTTGTTGCGCGCTCGTCGCTGGTCCGTCCGCTCTATGAAGGAGCGGACCGGAACTAACAGCGAACGCCGGCGCCTGCGCATTACCAGCGGAAGTGCGTCACCGGAAGTGACCGCACCTGTCAATCCGCTTGTATCCTAGGTGATGATGCTTAGAAGGGCGGAAGTGTGTCACAAACAGTGACTACGCTAGCCGCACGCTCTGTTATGGGAGAAGTGTAGTGAAGGTGGCACATTATTCTTAGTATGTCCCATAGTGATTGTTTTTGGGCCATGTCTCTGTTTTTATATGCTTTTTAATAGAAAGGTGGCTCATTTATTCTAAAATTATGTATAAAAAGCTACTCTATGACTAAAGGTTGGTTAAAGGGGCTAGGGGAATTGGATCTGCAGGATATATGTGCATACAGGTTAGAAACATATATGTCAAGCAATCACATGTATACTGGACTCCCTGGGGAGGGAGGTCAGTATAAAGGTATGTCATGAATTCTTCATTTTACAATTTTACAATTTTACAATCTTCTTAAGGGTGCACCAGCATGTTGTTGAGATCTTGTTTCCACTTAATATAGAGGATGCTTCACGAAGGATTAAGTCCTGTAAGGAACATAGTGCCAAAAGAAACACAGGGGGTCCCAACCCGTAGACATAGAAACAATCTGCAAACATTATCTATAGATCTATGCAAAACATCCACATTAGGACTAACATGTACTACAATATCTTACCCTCCTGGTGCACGACTATAGACAGACAAGATGGTGCGATAATCACGTTTCCTTAGTACATCTAGAAGAAGTGAGTTAGAAGAAGACATTAGTGTCAGGTCAAGTCAGCCAGTCTATTTCCCTGTTAAGCCCTTTTGGATGTAGGGTTTGTAGTGTATAAATCCAGAAGCTTTCCCTCGTTTTTAGGAGTTGTATATGGTTGCCACCCCTGCGGGGTCTGGTGACCTGTTCAATCACCTGGTATCTCAGCTGAGAAACTGAATGCTTTGCCTCATTGAAATGGTGTGGGATTGGTAGCCAATTTTTCTCACACCTTATTGTGGATTTATGACTCGCTATTCTGTCTTTGATGTGTTGAGTAGTTTCACCGACATATAGTAAGCCGCAAGGGCATTTGATTAGGTAAACTACATAGTTAGAGTTGCATGTATGGTATCCTTTAATCGGGTACGATTTACCTGTTTGTGGGTGTGTGAAGTGGTCCCCTTTAATCACGTTTGAGCATGCAGCACAGCTTAGACAAGGGAAAGTACCTTTTCGTTGTGTATGCAAGAACGTTTGTGTTGGTAGTTTTGTGTTGCTACCAATGTCTGCTCTGATCAGAGAATTTTTTAGATTAGGGGGTCTCCTTTTGCACATTAGTGGTGGGTGTTTAAAAATATTAATTTTTGGGTATGCCTTTTTTAGGAGAGGCCAGTGTTTTTTTATGATGTTGTATATTTTGGGCATTGTTGGGTGGTGAGTATGTACAAAGGGTACTCTATCCGTTTTGACCGCAGGGGATGTCGACACTTCGTGATTTAAAATTCGTGTTGTCTCTGTTTGGATAAGATCCTCAGGGTAATTTTTTTCGCGGAATTTGTCTCCCATCTCCCGCAGTCTCAGCGGAAGAGAGTCACCCTCCGACACAAGTCTAGCCACCCTCTGGAGCTGGGATCTTGGCAGGCTATTTTTAGTGGAGCTGGGGTGGCAACTATTAAAATGTAATAAGCCGTTACGATCAGTGGGTTTTCTGTAAATATCTGTGCCTAGGCTGCCATCCATTTTTTTAAAAACTTTGGCATCTAGAAAGTTGATTTCATTTGGATCATGTTGCATGGTGAAGGTGAGTTCAGGTCTTATTTTATTGATGTCTGAAAAAAACAGCTCCAACTCCATGGAGCTACCCTTCCAGATGCAAAAAATGTCATCTATATAACGAATCCAAACTGTGGCATTTTTTTGAAAAAGTGGATGGGAATATATGTATGTCCTTTCAAAATTATCCATATATAAATTTGCGTAAGCCGGAGCCATATTGGCCCCCATCGCGGTCCCACGCGTTTGCAGGAAAAAATCATCTTGAAACAGAAAAAAATTTTTTCTTTTAGCACTGTTGCTAATAGGTCTAAACACAGTTGAATTTCATCCTGAGAGAGTTCTGATTCTAGAAGAGCCTCTTTAGCTGCAAGAATACCTTTTTCATGGTCTATAGAGGTATAAAGGCTATTAACATCAAGAGTAAGTAAGATGCAATCAATGGGTAGTTTACCCAACCTATTAAGTTTGGCTAAAAAGCTGTTTGTATCTAGAATAAAGGATTTTGTTTTGTGTGCCAATGGGGTGAGAATTTTTTCAAGATAGATTGATAGTGGAGAGAGGATGGATTCTGTGGACGCTACTATGGGTCGTCCTGGTGGATTACTTAGATTTTTGTGGATTTTTGGTAGTATATAAATTACCGGTGTTACGGGATCTAATTTAGTTAAGAATGTAGCTGTCTTCTCATCTATGGTGTTTTTTCTCATATAGGATTGTAGGATTGTCTGGATTCTGTCCTTGATTTTGCCTGTAGGATCACTATTAATTCTTTTATATGTGTCCGAATCATCCAGTTGTCTACGAATTTCTTTTATATAGTCTGAGGTATTCATAACTACAATCGCATTACCTTTGTCAGCTGGTTTAATAGTAATGTCTTTGTTGTGCTGGAGTGCATGTAGGGCTTGGCGTTCAATGTGCGTGATATTGTTGCGAATGGGGAAAAAACCTAGTTTGTGTTCATGTAGATGTTCTTTTACATCTTGTTCAACTAATGAAATGAATGTTTCCGTTGCATTATATTCCGTATAATGCAACGGAAACATTCATTTCATTAGTTGAACAAGATGTAAAAGAACATCTACATGAACACAAACTAGGTTTTTTCCCCATTCGCAACAATATCACGCACATTGAACGCCAAGCCCTACATGCACTCCAGCACAACAAAGACATTACTATTAAACCAGCTGACAAAGGTAATGCGATTGTAGTTATGAATACCTCAGACTATATAAAAGAAATTCGTAGACAACTGGATGATTCGGACACATATAAAAGAATTAATAGTGATCCTACAGGCAAAATCAAGGACAGAATCCAGACAATCCTACAATCCTATATGAGAAAAAACACCATAGATGAGAAGACAGCTACATTCTTAACTAAATTAGATCCCGTAACACCGGTAATTTATATACTACCAAAAATCCACAAAAATCTAAGTAATCCACCAGGACGACCCATAGTAGCGTCCACAGAATCCATCCTCTCTCCACTATCAATCTATCTTGAAAAAATTCTCACCCCATTGGCACACAAAACAAAATCCTTTATTCTAGATACAAACAGCTTTTTAGCCAAACTTAATAGGTTGGGTAAACTACCCATTGATTGCATCTTACTTACTCTTGATGTTAATAGCCTTTATACCTCTATAGACCATGAAAAAGGTATTCTTGCAGCTAAAGAGGCTCTTCTAGAATCAGAACTCTCTCAGGATGAAATTCAACTGTGTTTAGACCTATTAGCAACAGTGCTAAAAGAAAATTTTTTTCTGTTTCAAGATGATTTTTTCCTGCAAACGCGTGGGACCGCGATGGGGGCCAATATGGCTCCGGCTTACGCAAATTTATATATGGATAATTTTGAAAGGACATACATATATTCCCATCCACTTTTTCAAAAAAATGCCACAGTTTGGATTCGTTATATAGATGACATTTTTTGCATCTGGAAGGGTAGCTCCATGGAGTTGGAGCTGTTTTTTTCAGACATCAATAAAATAAGACCTGAACTCACCTTCACCATGCAACATGATCCAAATGAAATCAACTTTCTAGATGCCAAAGTTTTTAAAAAAATGGATGGCAGCCTAGGCACAGATATTTACAGAAAACCCACTGATCGTAACGGCTTATTACATTTTAATAGTTGCCACCCCAGCTCCACTAAAAATAGCCTGCCAAGATCCCAGCTCCAGAGGGTGGCTAGACTTGTGTCGGAGGGTGACTCTCTTCCGCTGAGACTGCGGGAGATGGGAGACAAATTCCGCGAAAAAAATTACCCTGAGGATCTTATCCAAACAGAGACAACACGAATTTTAAATCACGAAGTGTCGACATCCCCTGCGGTCAAAACGGATAGAGTACCCTTTGTACATACTCACCACCCAACAATGCCCAAAATATACAACATCATAAAAAAACACTGGCCTCTCCTAAAAAAGGCATACCCAAAAATTAATATTTTTGAACACCCACCACTAATGTGCAAAAGGAGACCCCCTAATCTAAAAAATTCTCTGATCAGAGCAGACATTGGTAGCAACACAAAACTACCAACACAAACGTTCTTGCATACACAACGAAAAGGTACTTTCCCTTGTCTAAGCTGTGCTGCATGCTCAAACGTGATTAAAGGGGACCACTTCACACACCCACAAACAGGTAAATCGTACCCGATTAAAGGATACCATACATGCAACTCTAACTATGTAGTTTACCTAATCAAATGCCCTTGCGGCTTACTATATGTCGGTGAAACTACTCAACACATCAAAGACAGAATAGCGAGTCATAAATCCACAATAAGGTGTGAGAAAAATTGGCTACCAATCCCACACCATTTCAATGAGGCAAAGCATTCAGTTTCTCAGCTGAGATACCAGGTGATTGAACAGGTCACCAGACCCCGCAGGGGTGGCAACCATATACAACTCCTAAAAACGAGGGAAAGCTTCTGGATTTATACACTACAAACCCTACATCCAAAAGGGCTTAACAGGGAAATAGACTGGCTGACTTGACCTGACACTAATGTCTTCTTCTAACTCACTTCTTCTAGATGTACTAAGGAAACGTGATTATCGCACCATCTTGTCTGTCTATAGTCGTGCACCAGGAGGGTAAGATATTGTAGTACATGTTAGTCCTAATGTGGATGTTTTGCATAGATCTATAGATAATGTTTGCAGATTGTTTCTATGTCTACGGGTTGGGACCCCCTGTGTTTCTTTTGGCACTATGTTCCTTACAGGACTTAATCCTTCGTGAAGCATCCTCTATATTAAGTGGAAACAAGATCTCAACAACATGCTGGTGCACCCTTAAGAAGATTGTAAAATTGTAAAATTGTAAAATGAAGAATTCATGACATACCTTTATACTGACCTCCCTCCCCAGGGAGTCCAGTATACATGTGATTGCTTGACATATATGTTTCTAACCTGTATGCACATATATCCTGCAGATCCAATTCCCCTAGCCCCTTTAACCAACCTTTAGTCATAGAGTAGCTTTTTATACATAATTTTAGAATAAATGAGCCACCTTTCTATTAAAAAGCATATAAAAACAGAGACATGGCCCAAAAACAATCACTATGGGACATACTAAGAATAATGTGCCACCTTCACTACACTTCTCCCATAACAGAGCGTGCGGCTAGCGTAGTCACTGTTTGTGACACACTTCCGCCCTTCTAAGCATCATCACCTAGGATACAAGCGGATTGACAGGTGTGGTCACTTCCGGTGACGCACTTCCGCTGGTAATGCGCAGGCGCCGGCGTTCGCTGTTAGTTCCGGTCCGCTCCTTCATAGAGCGGACGGACCAGCGACGAGCGCGCAACAAGTATGAAATACCCGGAACGGGAGCCAAAACAATAAGAAACAAAGGTGAGCAGATACATATGATATGAACCTCTGGTATAAGTATGGGACCGGACACTGCCCCTATTAATGGCCCCTATCAACGGCTCATATACAAGTCTCTGCAATGAGACTAATCATATGGAGACAGCTCTGTAATGAGATTGAACATAGTGATGTAGATCTGTGCCTAAGCGTCCTGACTGGGGCTCCATTCCTGCAATTATGTTAAGCCCTCCTCATATATGTTATATAGAGTTTTATATATATATGTGTATATATATATATAAAGAAACCCTCCTGATATACTCCATCTTCTCCCACCTCCAGGCACCTTGGAACAGGGCCAAAGAAGCACCTTGTTCTGCTACCCTCAAAAGGTAATTTGAAACAGTGAAATGTAAATATTAATACCAATCTAATACCTAGATTATTAAATAAGTGTATATGGTTTATAACAGCTCGAAAACCCAGTGGGACATCAACTCCAAACAGGATAGGAGCATATATGAAAAAAGAGGGTAATTCAATCTATATATTGTTTATTTATTTATTTATTTCTCTATCAATACCTATCCCAACCTTGCACATTTAGATCATTTAGACTATAAACCTAAATCTCTCTCAAGAATCCTCTCTCCCTTGCTTGACCTTACTATATATAGATGTACTATACAAACCCATATTTAATAACATTCAGGTGACACCTGCTATGGGAGTATCATTGTGAAATGTATAAATTGTAAATATTACTTGTATATACTGATCATGTCCTGTATATATTTTACAACCTGCAGCAACTACCGTGATCAAGGTCCGGGAAGGACCGAAACGTTGGTTTCTCGCTGCTCCTGAATAAAAAATACCACGTTTTCTTGCAAACTTACACATGAGTGTGCGATTGTTTTCTCTTTAATTGCCTACGTGGGTGATCCAGACCCCTCAATCAGCACCTCAACATATGAAAAAAACCTCAGAGTGCACGCCTTCTAGTCAGAAAATGGGGAAAAAAAGGCGGACCTGAATGAGAACTGCGTCTCAGTTTTGAGGGGCTCTTCTGATTGGCTGAGGGCAGTATACAGCGACCAATCAGAAGAGGGCCTCAGATCTGATTAAGGTAGAATGGCGGATTTTTCGTCCATTCTATCTTAATGAGAAGGAAGAGGACGTCGGAGGTGGAAGTTAGCGAAAAGAAGACAGAAGATCCCCGGGGCCGGACGAAGAGGCGGAGATGGGTGAAAGAAGCGAGAAGACCCCCGGGGCCGGAGGAAGAGGACGCCTGGCCGGACGGAGGATCAGATGACAAAGAAGACATGTAAGTATGTGCGGACATGGGGGGGCTGTGTGGACATTAGTGGGGGTTGTGTTTTTGCGGGGTGGCTGTGCGGACATGGGGGTGGGCTGTGCGGACATAGGGGGTGGGCTGTGCTAACATAGGGGGTGGGCTGTGCGGACATAGGGGTCGGGCTGTGCGGACATAGGGGTCGGGCTGTGCGGACATAGGGGTCGGGCTGTGCGGACATAGGGGTCGGGCTTTGCGGACATAGGGGTCGGGCTGTGCGGACATAGGGGTCGGGCTGTGCGGACATAGGGGTCGGGCTGTGCGGACATAGGGGTCGGGCTGTGCGGACATAGGGGGCGGGCTGTGCGGACATAGGGGGCGGGCTGTGCGGACATAGGGGTCGGGCTGTGCGGACATAGGGGTCGGGCTGTGCGGACATAGGGGTCGGGCTGTGCGGACATAGGGGGCGGGCTGTGCGGACATAGGGGTGGGGCTGTGCGGACATAGGGGTCGGGCTGTGCGGACATAGGGGTCGGGCTGTGTGGACATAGGGGTCGGGCTGTGCGGACATAGGGGTCGGGCTGTGCGGACATAGGGGTCGGGCTGTGCGGACATAGGGGTCGGGCTGTGCGGACATAGGGGTCGGGCTGTGCGGACATAGGGGTCGGGCTGTGCGGACATAGGGGTCGGGCTGTGCGGACATAGGGGGCGGGCTGTGCGGACATAGGGGGCGGGCTGTGCGGACATTGCTGGGGGCGGGCTGTGCGGACATTGCTGGGGGTGGGCTGTGCGGACATGGGGCGGGGGGTGGCGAATTGTGGGTAGCGGGGAGCGGAGGCGGCAGTGCCGCCTCCGCTCCATGGCCCCCGGGTAGCGATTTGCGGCTCAGGCAGCGACTCGCAATGGCCTCGCGGCCATTGCTAGCGCTACCTGAGCGGTAAATCACTAAGGTTGTAGCCGAGCCTGTGGATCGATTTTGGGCCAGCGACTCGCAATGGCTTCGCGCCCAATGTTAAATTCGTATCCACATGACCACGCCGGAAGTAGCGCGCGGAGGGGCGCTTTTCCGATTCGCGATTATATAATAGATAAAAAATTTTCTCTGTGTTGTGTTTTTTTAAAAAACATTTAATAGAAATTCATGGCGGTCATGTCTAATATTCGCGTGACCGCCATAAATTTCGGGCTTAGGGCCAGCTGATAATACAAAGCTGGCCCTAACCTCTTTATTACCCAGCGTGCCACCGCCACCAGGGCCGCTGGAAGAGCGGGGTTCAGCGCCAGAGGATGGCGCTTCAATGAACGTGCCATTTTCTGGGGCGGCTGCGGGCTGCAATTTGCAGCGGGGGGTGCGCAGAAAGCTTGGGCCTCCCTGCGCTGCGGATTCCAGCCCCCAGCTGCTTAGCTGTATCTGGCTAGACATAGAAATTGCGCGGAGCCCCACGCATTTTTTTTTTATTATTTCATGAAATTCATGAAATAATAAAAAAAAGGGCTCCCCTATATTCTTGTGTCCGGCCAGGTACAAATAGGCACCTGGGGGTTGGGGGCAGCCCGTCGCTGCCTGCTGGATCCGGCTGGTTCCAGAAATACGGCGAAGCCCACGTGAAATTTTTTTCTGACAAATCCATAAACCAATGTAAATAAAAGGGACTGCATCTTTATTAACCCCTGGACCATGGGCGAGGGGTTAATAAAGATGCAGTCCCTTTTTTAGGATTGTTTTATTGATTTTTCAGAAAAAAAATTACATGGGCTTTGACGTGGGCTTCGCCGTATTTCTGGAACCAGCCGGATCCAGCAGGCAGTGACGGGCTACCCCCAACCCCCAGGTGCCTATTTGTACCTGGCCAGACACAAGAATATAGGGGAGCCCTTTTTTTTATTATTTCATGAATTTCATGAAATAATAAAAAAAAAATGCGTGGGGCTCCGTGCAATTTCTATGTCTAGCCAGGTACAGCTAAGCAGCTGGGGGCTGGAATCCGCAGCGCAGGGATGCCCAAGCTTTCTGGGCACCCCCCGCTGCAAATTGCAGCCCGCAGCCGCCCCAGAAGATGGCGCGTTCATTGAAGCGCCATCCTCTGGCGCTGATCCCCGCTCTTCCAGCGGCCCTGGTGGCGGTGGCATGCTGGGTAATAAAGGGGTTAATACCAGCTTTGTTATACAAGCTGGTATTAAGCCTGAGATTCTTAATGTCAGGCCACGTTTGACCCAGCCACTAAGAATCTCCAATAAAGAGTTAAAAAAACACAACACAGAGAAAATGTTTTATTTGAAATATAAAAAAAAAGCCATTAGGGACTCCATCTTTAATTAAAAAAATCCTCTTCTGTCCGACGCAGTCCAAAACGCGATGTCCTCTCTGCTACATCCCCTGTGCATATGAAGCGATGGCTGGGAGGACCACCGCGGTGCAGAATACTGTACGATACACAAGATGGGAGTGCAAACCACAAGGGTGAATTTATTAACAGGCGGGGAAAGATGTGAAGAAGGAAGGTTCAAGCAGGGGTAAACAGTGGCAAAAACGAGATTTAACAAACTGTTCTTTTCTCTAGTTGGTCCGCTCAATAGCACGGTTCTCCAACTATCACAAGTTGAGAGCACACAGGTAAATTCACAACAGCAAAGTACAATACTACTCTACGTGTAACCTTTCTGGACTTGCTACACAGGCCTCACGGCTGCCGTGTTCTACCTACTGAAGCCTATTCTAAACCCTGAAAGGTGCACAATATTCAACTCACAGTGATGCAGGGATTTGGATGCAGTCCCAGGGGCCCCCAACAACAGCAGTCCGATCCGAAGATGCACACGGTTCCTGTCTCGAGTCGATGAGCTGCAAATCTTCTCCTTGCTTCTGACTCTCACTGGATTCCAGGCATGTCTCTGTGTCTCACTTTCATTTCACAATAAAAACTGCTGTCCTGTTCCAGTCACACAGACGGTCTCCTTCTCTTCACACATCCACCGACTGCTCCAAAAACACACTCCCCCGAAGGGGGAAAACAGGACATACCATCATCCCACACCTGGGGGGTTTTCTGTCTCTTAAAGTGGCAGCGTGTTTCTTACTGTCCACCACAGGCACAGTTTTCTTAAAGTGGCAACGCTTCTCTTACTGTCCATAGCAGTAGCACCCCCAATATGCCTCCCTACTTAATGATGGTCGTCCTCGGCCATCACAACATCAGGCCCACAGTGTAATGACGGAATGTTCAATGTGAACACAGCATCTGTGGAGGAGACAACAACGGCAATACAGCAGACTGAGTACATTGTTCAACATATCGGATTGGTGGAACCCCTGCAGTAGACCTCTGAGACCTTCTAAGATCTTGACTATCAGGCCAGGCTTGCCTAACTCCCGAAGGAACACCTGCTGCAGGAGCCACAGTGGAATCTTGGCTGGCCTCTTCTTCACGTGGCGGTAGGGGCTCATCCACGGAATCCCCGCTTCTGGAAGGCTGAGGGTCCCCCACTGTGTTGGGGACTGTCCACCAGTCATCGTCGAATTCACACACAGGTGACGTGAGTTCAGGGAGCGGGGCAGAGACTGTAGGAGATATTGGCGTAGGAGAAGCTTCGGACCGGCATGGTCGCAGCATATTTCTGTGTAGTACTCTAGGGCCGGACGCCCCATTCTCAACTTGCACCTTGTAGACTGGGCCATCAGCATAAACCCGTCCAATTACTCTGTAGGGTTGTACTTCCCATCTCTCACTCAGTTTGCCCTTGGGCGCTTCTCTCTGACTAGTACTCGATCTCCAGTTTGCAGCGGTATTTCCTGAATTGGTTTAGGGCTCGTATGTTCTTTCTTCTGTAGCTGTTGACCGGCCAACCGACGGATCGTTTGTAATCGTTGTCGATGTTCTTTCACCCACGAAGTGACAGTTCGTTCCATGAAATCCTCTGGCTGCTCCAAATTCAGCTCGATGATGTCTCGCCCAGCTCTTCCAAAGAGCAACAGATATGGGGTGTAACCCGTAGTGGAGTGAACTCGGTTATTGTAGGCCCAGACCAATTCTGCTAGGTAATCCGGCCAACATACTTTCTTATCTTCCTCCAATGTCCGCAGCATCTGAAGTAGGGTTCGGTTGAAGCGTTCACATGCTCCATTGCCTTGGGGGTGGTAAGGTGTAGTCCGAGATCGCTCGATGCCATACATACGATAGAGTTCCTCCATCACCTTGCCTTGGAAACATGCCCCTTGATCGGAGTGGATTCGCTTTGGGCATCCATACACCCGGATAAAGTCTTGGCAGACAGCCCGTGCCGCCGACTCTGCAGTCTGATCTCTAGTCGGGGTGACTACAGCGAACTTGGAGAAATGATCAGTCATAACCAAACAGTATTGTAGCCCCCGAGCTGAGTGTCCCACGAGGAGATAATCAATTATCAAGATTTCTAGCGGTTCTTTGGTCTGTATGGTCTGAACGGGTGCCCTCTGTTCGGTGCTTTTAATGAGGTCGCATACTCGACATCGCCGGCAAACCTCTTCTACCACAGACTCCAATCGAGGGCAGTATACGTATCGCTGTAACCATTGGTAGGTCTTTGCAGGTCCGAAGTGAGCGCCAAACTCGTGTGCTTCCTTAGCTACCTCTTGAGCCATTTTTCCGGGGATGATCACCTGCCATCTTGTTTCTATTTCTTTTGGCTGTTGTCTCTTATGATATAACACTGATTCTCGAACTTCTAGTCTATCCCACTGGTGTAAGACGCTCTTCATCTCGGCGTCCAGGTTAGCCCTTTCTTGCTTGCCGGGCTTCTGCTTCTCAGCTACCCAGTGTTTCATCTGTTGTAGCCCTTCGTCTGCAGATTGAGCACGTCCCCATTCTTCATTGGTTCTTCCCAGGGACCGGGGCAGTGTGCAAGCCTCCCTACTTAATTGTGACGCAACCACTGGGGCCCAAATTTGCTAAAGTCTGGCGTTTCTTCCTCCTCTAGTTGTTCATCGAGATCCCCCACTGGGATCTCCACCGTCACTCTTGACAGTCCATCCGCATTTGCGTTTTCGGTAGCGGGACGATAACAGATGGTAAAGTCGAACTTTGCAAGGCGAGCCACCCACCGTTGTTCCAAGGCTCCCAATTTAGTATTCTCAAGGTGGGCAGAGGATTATTGTCTGTTCGGACCTGGATCTTGGTCCCTGTCAGGAAGCCAGCAAATTTCTCTGTCATGGCCCACACTAGGGCCAGGAGCTCTAGTCGAAAGGAGCTATAATTGTGGGGGTTTCTTTCGTTGTCCCGCAGGGACCTACTGGCGTAGCCGATGACTCTCTCATGTCCATTCTGTATCTGAGACAATACTGCACCGAGTCCATGAAGGCTACCATCCGTGTACAGCAGGAATGGTCGGTCGAAGTCCGCGTAGGCTAGGATCGGGGCTGAAGTAAGGGCATTCTTCATAGCCTGAAAAGCCTCATCTTGTCTCTGAGCCCAAAGGATGCCCTGGTTCTTTGACACTCCGGCGGTCCCCCTCAGCAGCTCATTCAAAGGACCCGCCACCTTTGCAAAGTCTTTGACGAACCGGCGGTAATACCCGGCGAGTCCAAGAAATGCCTTGAGTTCTCTCACCGTTTGAGGGACTGGCCACTTCTGGATGGCCGCCACCTTTTCTGCAGAGGGCAGGACTCCATCTTGTGAAACTGTGTGGCCCAGATACTCGATCTCTTTCTTGAAGAGGTGGCACTTTTTTGGTTTCACCTTCAGGTTATGAGCCTGTAGTCTTCCGAGTACCTGTCCAAGCCGGTCAAGGTGTTCTTTGAACGAGGCCGAAAACACGATGATATCATCCAGATAGATCAGAGTAGCTTCGAAATTTAAGTCCCCCAAGCACTTTTCTATCAGTCGTTGGAACGTGCCCGGAGCATTGGAGAGTCCGAAAGGCATCCGGTTATATTCAAACAATCCCATCGGGAGAATGAACGCGGTCTTTGCTTTGTCCTTTTCCGCCACAGGTACTTGCCAGTACCCGCTTGCTAAATCCAAGGTGGAGAAGTACTTGGCCTTCCCCAATGCCGTCAAGGATTCTTCGATTTGTGGTAATGGGTACGAGTCGCGAACGGTACAGGCGTTGAGTTTTCTGTAGTCTACACAGAACCGGATGGTCCCATCCTTTTTCTTGACGAGTACCACCGGAGCCGCCCAAGGGCTCTGACTGCCCTGTACTATTCCCGAATCCAGCATTTGCTTCAGTAAAGTCTTCACCTCTTGGTACATCTTGGGAGGGATCTGTCGGTACCGTTCTCGAATCGGACGAGCTTCCCCGGTCTGTATCTCATGCATGATAGCTTCAGTGCAGCCGAAATCTTCAGCATGGCGAGCGAATGCAGCCTGGTTCTTCCACAACATAGCTTCTACTGCTTGTACACGCTCGGGGCCCAGCGCTTTCACATCCACTTCCATCTGATCAAGGATGACCTTTCCACTCCACTCTGTGGAGGGCATCTCTTCAGCGCTCGCAGAGACTGCTAGGGTCCACCCCGTACCTTCTATCGGCGATAGGGATATATCTTTTTGGCTCACCACTTCACCTTTATGCAAGTATACCAGGGCCAGATCTGTCCCTCGGGGCAAGGTGACCTCACTGGGGCCCACATTCAAGGCTCTGATAGGGACGCGTCCTTGTTGGACCACAGCTACCGTACGAGCTATCATAACTTCTTGGTCCACTCTTCCGGTTGCTACAGGCTGTACGATCACTTCTACCCCATCGAGATTGCGATAGGTTCCCACTGGAAGGTGTAATATACTTTCTCGTCCGGGAGGCAGGATTATAGGCACCTTCCCAGGAGCCCTGATGACCCCTACCGTCTGATGAGATGGCACACTCTTCTGCGTCCCACAGACACGAATCAGTCGCTGAAGTGCTTCTTGCGTAGGCTCATGTGTAGTAGCCTGCTTCCAGTATCCGGGTCCCCGTTTGACGAACATAATCTGATCTAATTCACGTAGGACATTCATCCCCAGTATTACAGGTACATCTTCTTTGACGGGCCCGGGGACTAGTAGGATCCCTTTTCTCCCCACTTCTTGCCCACAGATACGAACATTCATCCACTCAACCCCTGTGACCGGGATCGGTTGCTGATTAGCGGCAATCACCCGGATCAATGTCTCTTTCTCTGGCCTGGCCAGTGCCTGGAAATGTTGATTGAAGTATGCTTCTGGCATCGTCGTCACTTGTGACCCGGTATCTATCAAGCAATCCACTAGGACACCCTCGAATTCAGCACGTATGATGGGACACCCAGCGATCAGATGTTCGTCATGATACGGAGCGGCCTCCCTTCTTGCCTCCCCCGCAGAGTGCCGCACTACTGCGGGGGTTGGTAGTTTAACGGAGGCTTCTGTTGGCCTTGAGTGCTATTCCGGCACCCTCTGGCAATATGCCCCTGACCTCCACATCCCCAGCATCGGATGTCTTCTCTTCGCTGAGGAATACCTTGTGCCTCTGGTGGCTGCTCAGAGGAAGCCTGCACCCTCCAGTTTCCTATTGGTCGCGCCGGGGAATTATTGCGTGCGTACGATGGGCCAGGTTGAAAGGAGGATGGTGCAGCTGGGTAGGGAGGTGCAACAGACATATCCCTCATTCTTTGCTCCATCTGGGTCAGCTTCTCCTGTACATTGAGAACGGATTTCTGTAAATCCTGCACCACCTGGACCAGCACCTCTTGGCGGTTTGGGTCCACGTTGGACTTGGGGGCTTGGATGCGCACCACCCCAGAAGCGTAGCTTTCTTCTTTACTTCGGGCTACTGTTTCTGCCAGGATTTGACGAAATGTAAGAGCCGGGTTCGCTCGGACCCGTTCTGACAGGGCTCGCCTCAAGGATATGCTGTGTAAACCTAGAATAAACTGCTCCCGGAGTATCTGGTCTGTGGACCCTATGCCGCCGAGTCCAGCTGCCTCCTTTTTCTGCACCTCTGCTAGCACTTCTTGTAGTGCGGTGGCATACTGAGAGATCCCTTCTTCTTCCCGCTGCAGCCTCGAAAAAAATTTGACGCGAAGATGTCCCGCACTAGCAGTCTCGCCATAGATTTCTTCCAGGAATCCAACTAACTCTTTCAGGGTACTACGGGTGGGTTCTGGTTGTAGACAGACGTTTCTACGGGCTTCTCCTTCTAGGGCAGTCAAAGCGATGTCCACTTCAAGCTCTGGGCCGATGTTATAAACCTTCAGGGTGCTCTGCAGTCAAGACACCCAGTCACACAGTGCCATGTTATTGCCGTCAAACTTTGGGAGTACACTAAATATAGTGCCCATTGGGAGTGTCCTTGCAGGGGTTCCACCATTGCCCACATTACCCCCGTTAATATTAGCATTCGCGCCATTGCTGTCTGCTGCCTCCATCTTGGTGACCGTACCCTGCTCGCAGCGCCACTTGAAGCGATGGCTGGGAGGACCACCGCGGTGCAGAATAATGTACGATACACAAGATGGGAGTGCAAACCACAAGGGTGAATTAATTAACAGGCGGGGAAAGATGTGAAGAAGGAAGGTTCAAGCAGGGTAAACAGTGGCAAAAACGAGATTTAACAAACTGTTCTTTTCTCTAGTTGGTCCGCTCAATAGCACGGTTCTCCAACTATCACAAGTTGAGAGCACACAGGTAAATTCACAACAGCAAAGTACAATACTACTCTACGTGTAACCTTTCTGGCCTTGCTACACAGGCCACACGGCTGCCGTGTTCTACCTACTGAAGCCTATTCTAAACCCTGAAAGGTGCACAATATTCAACTCACAGTGATGCAGGGATTTGGATGCAGTCCCAGGGGCCCCCAACAACAGCAGTCCGATCCGAAGATGCACACGGTTCCTGTCTCGAGTCGATGAGCTGCAAATCTTCTCCTTGCTTCTGACTCTCACTGGATTCCAGGCATGTCTCTGTGTCTCACTTTCATTTCACAATAAAAACTGCTGTCCTGTTCCAGTCACACAGACGGTCTCCTTCTCTTCACACATCCACCGACTGCTCCAAAAACACACTCTCCGAAGGGGGAAAACAGGACATACCATCATCCCACACCTGGGGGGTTTTCTGTCTCTTAAAGTGGCAGCGTGTTTCTTACTGTCCACCACAGGCACAGTTTTCTTAAAGTGGCAACGCTTCTCTTACTGTCCATAGCAGTAGCACCCCCAATACATAGATATAGATGTCTATGCACAGGAATGAGCAGACTGAGAACAATCTCAGCACTGCTACATCATCCCTGTGAGCAGGCGGGCTCTAGGACCCTGGAGTTGCGGCAGCCTGTACAGAGAAGACAGCTGGACTCGGCTCGCAAAGTAACAGCAGTTACTTTGCGAGTTTCCCTGCTATCACTGGCACAGTAGCCGAGTCTAATGCAAGACAATGGCAATCCTAGTTTTGTCAGCGTTTGCCATTGATTTGCATTGGACTCGTGCGAGTAAACGCTGGGAAACTCGCAGAGTACCGAGTCCTGCGAGTCCATTACTACTCGCCGAGTAACGAGTCCTAGCGAGTAGATTCGCCCATCCCTAATAAATGTGGCCCCTCACCAAATTCAAGTTTCCTTGCAACTGATGGCCCTCTGAAAACTTGAATTGAGGGCCGCAACTATTACAGTGGTCCTACCTAAATAATGTTTGTCTTTGGAGCCCTTTGTCATGGTGTTTTCCTGCGTGTATGGCACAGCCCCCAGGGCAAATTTTTTGAAAACTATATGCATTCTGCACTGGACTAAGTAGTTGAGTATCAACAAGTCTTCATAATAATCAGGGTAATTTTGTCAATGAAAATCTGAACTTCTGCAAGTCATCCTGGAGGGGGGCACCATATAAACATTGTCCATTCACTTGCACAAGTGATATATTTGAGCTCATCTTCCAGTTGACTAGTGCAGCTTTATTCTTTTGGTTCACAGAGTTAAGCCAAACTTGAGGCTCGCAAGTCGCAGTCACTGCTCCCTTCTTGTACTCCATGTTGCTTGCCCTTCTTCTTTGTATTCTCTGCACTTCTCTCTGCAGTCTCTGCCCTTCTTGTCTTTGTAGTCTCAGACTATGACACAGCCCCCAGGGCAAAGTTTTTGAAAGACTATGTACATTCTGCACTGGACCAACTAGTAGAGTAAAAACAAGTCTTCTTATATCATCTGGGGAATATTGCCAATGAAAATCTTCTGTAACCCATCCTGGAGGAGGGGCACCATATAACCTTTGTCCATTTACTTGCACAAGTGATATATTTGAGCTCGTCAATCCAGTTGACTAGTGCAGATTTATTTTTTCGGTTCACAGAGTTAAACCAAAGCTAAGTCTCACAGGTCGCAGCCACTGCTCCCTTCTTGTACCCCATGCCACTTGCGCTTCTTCTCTATAGTCTCTGCCCGTAAATAAGTTAATTGAGTGAAAGCCCTATAATATAAATAAGTGAGGGCCCTCCCAAATGTATGGTACAGGACCTCCTGAGGCCCCTCACTAAACTCAATATATAAAGAAGATAACCAGGGCACTTAGCAGTACTAGTAGTCAAATCCGGGGAAGATTTCCCACAGGCAAGTTCCTCTTTGGTGGCGCCCAGCCAAAGCAGCAGATTAAACGACAAACTTCTTAGAAGAAAAGGCGGCACTCACCAAGTTGGAGCGGATGGTCCTTTTATTCCATGGTTACATAGACAAACAAGGTTCAGGGAGGTGGTCACGGGGGACCGCCGGACAACGACGCCGTTTCGCGACTTTCTATCGCTTCTACGGGTCTTAGAAGCGATAGAAAGTCGCGAAACGGCGTCGTTGTCCGGCGGTCCCCCGTGACCACCTCCCTGCACCTTGTTTGTCTATGTAACCATGGAATAAAAGGACCATCCGCTCCAACTTGGTGAGTGCCGCCTTTTCTTCTAAGAAGTCCCTCACTAAACTCAGGTTTCCTTACACCTGCAGGCCCTCTGAAAACTTGAATTGAGGGCCGCAGAATGACATGGAGGTGGTGTTGCAGGAGGAGGAGGGTAAAGCCCCACACATCAATGACCACGTTGTAGCTAACATTGTAAACTTCTATAGAATATGTATGCTGCTGTGTCAGCAGTATCAATAGAGGAGGGACCACTCGAACGTATGCGTAACACCAGTCCCTCCCAAATGTATGTTGCAGGGCCACCTGAAGGACCTCACCAAACTCAGGTTTCCTGACATCTGCAGGCTCCCTGAAAACTTGAATTGAGGGCTGCAGAATGACATGGAGGAGGAGGAGGAGCCGGAGGGTACACTGGAACTGGCATTGTAAACTAATATGGAATCTGTATTCCCCTATCCGAGTCTCAATGAAGGAGGGACCGCCAAAATGTATGTTACACAGCCACCTGAGGCCCCTCAGGGCAAAGCCCAACATACCAACGGGCACGTTCTAGCTGGTCTGATAAAGTGCTGGGGAATATCTAACTTACTGTAAAATGATGTTTGACAGAGGGACCTAGAAAATGCATAAGCCAGGGCCGTCCCAACTCTAAAATGAAAAAAAAACAAACAACATAAACACTACGTGTGAACAAACTCTAAAAGGGATATATTTTTTGTCATGTTTATTTAGCCTTATATACAAGTGTTTACTAGTGATGAGCGAGTACTAAAATGCTCGGGTGCTCGAAGCTCGGGCCGAGCATCCCGAGATACTCATGTACTCGGCCCGAGTACCGAGCCCAATGTTATCCTATGGGAGACCCGAGTATTTTTATGAAATGACTGCCGGCAGCATGTAGAAACCCTAAAAATGTCACAAAAGTCTCAGAAGAGTGCTCAAATGACATGGCAACACCATGGGGAAGACCCCTGGAAGAATTTCTCACTCAAAAGTCACAGCTGTGAACAATCTTGTTCGAGTTTCACGCCAATTTTACGGAGTCACCAGAAAACCTTCCAAAATGATACCAAAATGAATATTTAGGGTGGAAATGTTAAGGGCACATACCCAATAGTGATATACAGCTGGTGTATGTTACTTTTTGTGATTACATGAAAGATTTTATGTGAAAACATTGTGTGGCACTCCGATGTCCCTGAGAAGAGACGTACATGAAGGCCTCTTGACATAATGTGCCCATTTTGAGGAACTGGGTCTATTGTAGTATTTTCCAGGGCAGCCAAAAATTGTGAGGTTCAACAATGACCCATGCATACAGACATGCAGTAGGGCCTGTAAACCTCAAGTGGGTGTATTGTAGTATAGCCCTTTGGCAGGGCAGCCAAAAATTGGGAGGTTCAACA
>JARQOC010002230.1:0-17500 GCA_033576535.1 Allobates femoralis
CAACAGGTGCAGGGGTTGCAATCGCACCCGGGCCCTGGAGCCTAGGGGGCCCCAAAATTCCATTTGGCCTATAGAAAAGAGATATTGCTATTAAAGATTTGCAATAATTGGGGGCCCCGATGGACTTTCCGCATGGGGGCCCATGACCTTAAATTTACACCACTGGCTGGATGTGATGCATCCCAGGGCCGTGGGGTATTCAGAACCGGTCTGCGGAGTTTCTGGGGAGTCGCAGTGGTCGAAACCTGGCTTCTGTGACCCTGGGTTCAGTGTAAAGGGGTTCTTGGCTAGTATAGGGAAAGATATTTGTGACGCCTCCCAAGGTTTGTGGCTATGAGTGGCCACCGCTGCTACAGAACCTCTGGAGATGATGGATGGGCAGGCGGAATGTAGTGGCTCCCTACGGGTGGAGCGGATCCCCAGGGCAGTTGATGTGGAAGGGTGCAGGGTGCCGGATGGAGGGCGCAAAGTAGCTGAGAGACTGTTGGTTCCTCAAGTCCTTTACTGGTGATTCTGGCAAAAGGACAGATGATATCGATGGAATCCGACAACCTGGGAGCAAATCGGGGATCTCCTCACTCAGCAAGTTCTGAGGCCTCCTTGCTGCACTTTCTTAGCGGCACCCTGCAGCTGCTTAAGCTGCTTAAGCTTAA
This sequence comes from Allobates femoralis, assembly GCA_033576535.1. Taxonomy (NCBI): domain Eukaryota; kingdom Metazoa; phylum Chordata; class Amphibia; order Anura; family Aromobatidae; genus Allobates; species Allobates femoralis. The sequence goes on from JARQOC010002230.1 coordinate 654, forward strand.
CTGTGGCCCTCTCCCTCCTGGAATGTGCCATATGACAGGCAGCTCGAGTCCTTCTCTGGCCCCAGCCCCACTTCACGGGCGACTGCTCTTGGGTTCTCAATGCTGCTTTGCCTCCGGGCACTTTGGTGTGTTGGGCGACTTGGAATCCCCCACTCTCCGGTATTGGCTGCCGGGACGTTAGGCCCGGCACAGCCTCGGACTCCGGTGTCCATTTCTTGCCGCTTAGTACTGTGGAGTGAGCTCGACATCACTCTGCTCCCCAGGCTTTCCTCGACTTCCTCAGACCCTTACCTATGGGGGGTCATTCAATTAGAAAAAGAATTTCCAAATGCTTAACGAGGATAAGGTTCACAATTTTGTGAAATGTCCTCATGAAGCTACTTAAAGCTGAACATTAAATAGGAGAAAAAGAGATAAACACTTCAGTTTATACAGGGCTAGGGATTTTAAGTTATGCTTTTTTTTAATGCAAAACAAGCAAGAAGGCAGTTAAAGTGCCAAGTGCAATGGTATAGCATAGTATAACAATACATAAAAAAAACACAGCAGCAGAATAATCTGCATACCATACGAATAGCAATGTTAACAGCAAGGCAATATCTCATTAGTAAAGGGCAAATAGTCAATTGGGAAAAAATAACCATAAACAAGGGTGGGCAAAAGACCTCAAATGTTATACTTAAACCCAAAGGTTAATATTGCTAAACAGCAGAGAAAAGCAGAGCTGCTTATGACAGTTCACCAGTGTGCTAAGTCAAATTTACCCATGATACTCAAGCTAGCCAAACTGCACCAAGCACAAGGAGGGGAGACCCCAGTCCCACCCCAAAGCGCGTTTCGTGACCCCACTATTAAGCTGTGGTGACTTCATCAGGGGGTCATTCAAGTTAAGTCTAGCCCTCCTGGGACAAGCTTAGCACTGCTCCAGTCCACAGGGTGTCTTCCTCAGTACTGCTCCGTACTGGATTCTCCTCTGCCTGGGAAGAGCTTAGCACTGCTGAAGTCCACAAATTTCTTCACAGTCCTCCCAGGAACTGAACTGACTAATTCCGCCCCAGACCAGAATTTATAGGGGAGCTGCCCTGAAACCAGGTTTTAGATCTCCCCTTCAGGCCTGGAGGCAGAAAGGTGTTGTATGCTTTGGTTTTGCCTGGTGTGAATACCCTTTTTTGCTCTCAGGTATGACACTACCCCCCTGTGGAGATAATGACATCGTGGTAGCCGGACTCTGGGGTGCCACACATGTGGCTCAGGACTCTTTCTCAGAGCTGAATGTGGCTTGCAACCCTCTCTCAGAGCTGAATGTGGCTCATAACCCTCTTTCATCATAGCTATGGCTGCCATTTTACTGGTATTGGGTTCTCTGGTTAACCTTGTGTCTATAAATGCCACCGGTCACCTCCCTGTCAGCATGGCCGGACGCTGGTGATACAACCGCCCCCATCTGTGGGTTGTAGGTGACTGAGCAGCGGTATACGGACACCCTGTGTTGTGACTCACCGCGGCCGGCTGACTCGGGTTTAGACAGGCGATTCTTCTCCTTCCTTGTCACGGGTGGACCGCGCCTGCCGGTAGTGGGGCCCGGTGTAGTGCAGATCAAAAGTGAAGACGTCTTACGGGAACAGATTAAAGGGGTTTTAATTTGTTTTCTTCGTGACGCCACCTATGAGTAGTTCGGTAAGGGCTACCGACGCTGCGGGACCCCCGGGGGATGGACAGCAGCACGATGTTACGCTCCCCACAGGCTGAGCGGTGATCCCCGGGGGCTGGAGCTGCTCAAGATGTTGTGCGGCAGCTGCGGTTACCTTCTAGTTAATGACGGACAGTTCATAAGGAATCACGGACACAGACAGTCTCTATAACGGTCTTTACTGTAACCAGCAGGCAATACATGGTATACAGGGGTTGAGTAGTAGACCGGGTGGACTCAGCAGTGATGGTGTCCCTTAGAAATCCGCAGTGTTCCTCCATTCTAACTAAGTGGTTACCAATGTCGCCCAGGAATACCAGATCGGGTACGGGGAGGCTGCTTCAATGCCCTATCCATGCTGTACGTTCTGGATGTTTTGGGGAGCCTTGGGTCCCTCAGTGGGTACACCGCTGGTTAGACGACTGGAAATTGGCTGTTGGTGGGGTGCTCCTGTAAAGCTGATCGTCCACTCTTCTGGTTCGCGTAGCAGAGGTGAACTGCTGCCAGCTTCGGTACCAGTGAACCGGCTGTGAGTTGTGGGCACGGGAGTCTTTTGGGAACCCGTGTAGAAATGCCCAATCCCGGTGGTTAAGGCCTCAGGTGCTGACACCCGACCGGTGATGGCCCAGGGGCCCGCACGGGGTGCGGAGCCCCCGCTCCTCTCCAAGTACTAGTCTGCTCTCGTCAGGTTCTAGACTTCTTCTCCTAGACCATGTGTCTGTTCTGCTGCACTACCCTAACACTCCGCCCACCAGGACCTAGGATTGGCCCTCTATTCTAGGTGATGTATGCTGGGTTGGATTTCTAAATTAACCAGGTCATTGCTGAGTCGGAGAATATTGCGGCTGCATTTGTGGCTGCAATACCCTCCTGTGACGCACTCGTTGCGGGGCGCAACACTCCCCATTGGTTGAATACGCTTGTCCCCAAGCGTCTCACTACTCACATTACAGAGGTTTTTACATTTTATAACAGGTAATACACTTTTATTAATGACAGGTCATATATGCATAAAAGTGAGGTAGATAAACAGGTTAACACATTGCGCGGACCTGGCGGGCGGTCGGCTGTCCTTAGAATAAAAGTTCAGGCTGTAGCCGCCAAGTCGCGGTGTTACGGTGCAAACAGGAAGAAGTCTCTTTTAATAGCAAAGTTCAAACAACAACTTAAGTCACTGATGAATGGCAGTGTTCCGGACTCGTATAGCGAACCACCCATCACGGCATATATGGCGCTCATAGGTTACTATGTCCCCTCTATACAAGTCTCGGCTTGGATGGCCTCGCGGTAGGTGCGATTCCACATCACGGCGCCCCACAAACACTTCAGTATTCATACCCTCCTCCCTTACGAATCCCCACCCGGTGGACAAGTTAAATGTGCTTACCCACCCGGTTTTACGGAATTGTTCAGGCAATGGAGATTGGCGGCGGGCCTCGGCACGAGCCTGCATGTTGGCTTGCAGTCGAGTGTGCCACTCGTCTCTCCGGATACGACGTACCTCTTCGTCGGAGTGATGCGGCGTGTGGATAAAGTCACTACGGCGTGCTGGTTGTTGAACCGCTCGAGCTTGGTGGGCAGTCTGGAGTGGAGCCCGGTTCAACGGAACCGGAGAAGATACGGTTGCGGCGGCACCCGACCAGTGCACCCTAGCTGATCGCCCGGCAGAAGGGTTCCTTGTGTCTCCCCAGGCGAACCCGGTGTAGAGATCCTCAGATGAACTGTAGGTCTCCTCGTCATCCTCCTCGACCTCCTCGATGACTACGTCGGGCTGCTCGGCTGGCGAAGATGATGGGATGGAATCCTCTGGATCGGTGGGTGGCTGTGCTGCAAAGTTCTCCTCGGGGTCGTTGTGCAGGACTTCCAGGCTGCCTGCCTCTTCTTCTGTAGCAGCAGGAAGTGGTGTTTCAATCCCGGTCACCAGGTAGGCCTCTGTAGTTGCAGAGGAGGCCTCCGGTTCAAGGGAGAAACAGGCGACAGTCTCGGTAGTGGTGAAACTAGTCGCGGGTTCCGCAGGTGGAACCAGGTAGAGGTTGGCTTCTTTGTGGGAGCGTATTGGAAGCTCCGGCTCTGGAACGGGGTCGGCTGCGGGATCGTCCGCTGGAACGGGTCGAGCTGTGGTCCTCACAGGAATGATACAGTCTATTGGCTCCGGTGACGAAGCAGGACAGGTAGTGGGCGACGGTGAGGTGGTGGAAAAGCTGGCGATGTCGTCTGGGCTTGGAGAAGCTGTACCCGGTCGGCTCTGCTGCATCGCATGATGGAGTCTTCTGCCTAGGGTCACGCTCCAGCTGCGAATCGTCCACTCCACGGTCTCAAGTAGTCGCACCCGGAGGTCTTGTAGAGCCTCTAGCCAGAAGTCGGGGCTGCCGTCTATGGTAAGGGCAGGATCCGGACCCGGTTGGCCTATGGCTGCTCTGGCCTCCGCCTCGAGCTCCCGCATTAGGTCTTGGAGTCTCGTGCTGGCCATTCTCTTCTTGGAGGGAAACCACACCCGTTCAACCGGTAAGACGTTCTGGTAAAGCTGGTGAAGAAGGTCTTCTCTCTCTGTCGGTGTGTCTATCTATGACACTCCCATTTCCTCTGGGCTTTCATAGTCCAATCGTGGGAAAAGTCTTTGGGGTCCGCCCCCATGGTTGATTCGAGCAATCAGGGCGGACAAAGAGTTTGGCGCCTTTTGTCTTTAGCCCTCCCACAATGAGGGGGGGGTTGACTCACTCCTGGGCTTTACGTGGCGGCTTCTTGTGGCGGGAACGCCATCTTGGGCGCCATCTTGACCCAATGGTGTAAAGGCGGGAAAGTTCTTTTAGGGACGAACAAAGTCCAATTGTAGACAATAAAGTCCAGTTTAAGCACAATATACCCGTTGGGTAACGGGCCTGCTCGTATCCTGTTCGTGACGCCATTTTCTGACTCACCGCGGCCGGCTGACTCCGGTTTAGACAGGCGATTCTTCTCCTTCCTTGTCACGGGTGGACCGCGCCTGCCGGTAGTGGGGCCCGGTGTAGTGCAGATCAAAAGTGAAGACGTCTTACGGGAACAGATTAAAGGGGTTTTAATTTGTTTTCTTCGTGACGCCACCTATGAGTAGTTCGGTAAGGGCTACCGACGCTGCGGGACCCCCGGGGGATGGACAGCAGCACGATGTTACGCTCCCCACAGGCTGAGCGGTGATCCCCGGGGGCTGGAGCTGCTCAAGATGTTGTGCGGCAGCTGCGGTTACCTTCTAGTTAATGACGGACAGTTCATAAGGAATCACGGACACAGACAGTCTCTATAACGGTCTTTACTGTAACCAGCAGGCAATACATGGTATACAGGGGTTGAGTAGTAGACCGGGTGGACTCAGCAGTGATGGTGTCCCTTAGAAATCCGTAGTGCTCCTCCATTCTAGCTAAGTGGTTACCAATGTCGCCCAGGAATACCAGATCGGGTACGGGGAGGCTGCTTCAATGCCCTATCCATGCTGTACGTTCTGGATGTTTTGGGGAGCCTTGGGTCCCTCAGTGGGTACACCGCTGGTTAGACGACTGGAAATTGGCTAGTCTGCTCTCGTCAGGTTCTAGACTTCTTCTCCTAGACCATGTGTCTGTTCTCCTGCACTACCCTAGCACTCCGCCCACCAGGACCTAGGATTGGCCCTCTATTCTAGGTGATGTATGCTGGGTTGGATTTCTAAATTAACCAGGTCATTGCTGAGTCGGAGAATATTGCGGCTGCATTTGTGGCTGCAATACCCTCCTGTGACGCACTCGTTGCGGGGCGCCACATGTTGCCTCTCAGAGGAGCTATCAGCCTGCTGCTAAGTGCAATGGATATTTACCGAGCAATACTTTGGTGGGTTCTCTGGCTGCCACTACTATGAGGGGGTGGAATCTGATTGTGGCTTGCGACCCTCTCTCAGAGCTGAATGTGGCTCCCGATCCTCTCTCAGAGCTGATGTGGATCGCAACTGTGGCACTCCAGAGTCCGGTTGCCACGATGATATTGCCTCCCTCGGGGGCCTTTCCGTGCTTGGAAGCAAGGGAAGGTATCCTCACCAGGTAAGCCCACCACACACAACACCTTCCCAACTCCAGACTAGAAGGGGGAGCTCCAAAACCTGAGTCCAGGGGGAGGTCCCCTTCTATAAATTCTGGCCTGGGGGTGGGGTTAGGCAGTTCAGTTCCTAGGAGGACTGTGAAGAGGTCCCGTAGACTGGAGCAGGATAAGGCTCATTCCAGGACAGAGACTAGCCAGCATTAGGGACATGTAGGAGAGGGTCTGAGGAAGTGGAGAAGCAGGCCTGGGATTTGGAGTTGGTTGCCAGACTCATCCCAGTGCAGAGTGCCAGGAGCGGACACCGGAGTCCGAGGTTGTGAGGGACTCTAGGCCCAGCAGCCAACACCGGAGGGCAGGAGATTTCAAGTCTCTCAGCCAAAACAAAGCCCAGGAAGCACAGCAGCGACTGAGCTGTGGGAGAGTGGCCAGAGGAGTGTAACCCAGAGAGGGCCCGAGCTGCCTGACATACAGGCAAGAGACTATACGCAGGAGGACAGGGTCGCAGCTTAGCTGCAGGCAGCCAGGATCCGCCAAGAGTAGCGCAACAGGGAGGCCTCAGGACTCACCAGGTGAGGAGAATCCCAACTTGCTTCCATGTCACCCAGACTCCTAACAGCTCTTGTGGACAGTAGCCTGGACGAACCCTCTACTTCTACCAGTAAAGGCAACTGAAATTTCAACCCTTGTGCCTGTCGGTCACTCCGTGCCCTTAGTCATGCACTGCCATCGGTCTACCACTGCGATAGACTACACCAGTTGCCCTGGGGACCCGTTCCACCTGTGGGGATTGAAACCATCACCGCTGTCATTCCATCATCCCCAGAGGTCCCGTATAGCAGCCGCAGCCACTAATAGCCGCATACTGCGGGTGGCGTCAAGACAACTATCCCTAAACCTCTAGGCCAGAACTTTTAAACTCAATCCCCAGGGCCACGAGACCGGGTGTCGACCCCCATGACTCCTGCAGCAGAACAGTGGGCTCGGCTCCGAGTACTCCATGGCCCTGAGGCACGTCACAACCCTCTCTCAGAGTTGAAAGTGGTTCACAATCTTCCCTCAGAGCTGATTGTGCAACGGTCATCAGGACCGGGGGTACTCGACCATCCAGGCTCAGTCAGCTGGATGTCACGGTGGTCATGGCCCTGACTGAGCTTGAAAAGGGGGTTATTTACAGGGCAATTAAAGGGTTTATCATGACGCCATCCGTGGAGTCTGGTCAGGATGATCAAAGCTGCTTGCAGTGAACCCTCGGGAATAGATGTAGTGGCAGCTTAAGTGTGTGGCACCCTGACACCTGTTGGGCACCACAGAAATCCTTAGGGCATGAATGGAGCTAACAGCGAAGCAAAACTCACAAAACACCAAACACCACAACAACACGTAGAACACCTGGTTTCACCCCGAGCCTCTAGGGGGAGCTCCACTGGTGACTTTGAACCAGTTCCCCCTATAAATAGGGTCTTGGAGGGAGAAACACTAGAGTGTGCAGACGCTAGAAGAGCTGCAGGGTGTGTGTGATCTCCACTCTGAGACACACACTAGGCCCAACCAGTCATCCAGCCAGTGAGGAAACCCTTGCAATTGGGGTTAGAGGACAAGGAGAAGCACCTCTCAGGGACACCAGAGTGATTATAACTCTCTCCCTTAATAACCGGTTACTGGAACCGAAGCTGTGGAAGCTACATAGCCCCTGCAGAGAACCAGCATACTTCACAGGGAGTCTAGCCCCCTGTTCACCTGTCGCACCTACCAACGAGAGCCCAGGGAAGAAGGTAGAATTATCATCACTAGGATGAGCGAGTCTACTCGCTAGGACTCGTTACTCGGCGATTCTTAAGGGACTCGCTGGACTCGGTAATCGGCGAGTCTTTTAGCGAATACTCGCTCAGTAACGAGTCCAATGCAAGTCAATGTTTTGTCAGAGTTTATTTTATCTCACTCGCTAGACTCGCTAGACTCGCTCTATCACATCGCTATATAGCTTGAATCTCCCCAAACAGCAGCGAGTCTGAGCGAGTCTACGAGTCCGAATCCTAGCGAGTCTGCGATTCCGAGTCCTGTATTCTCTATTCGGGAATCCAGAATCTTTTATGTTACTAGTCAGCATTGCGTGTTAGGTCAGAAAACTTGTGAAGACAGCCAATCATAGTCAGTAATGCCATAGCAGCTTTGGTTGTGTCAGGACTATGATTGGCTGCTGTCCATCGTGATGCCTATGTCATCTATGACAAGGCAAGGCAGTATATAAGGCTTGCCCCCGCCATTTTGGGCACATTCCTGAGAAGAGCTGACCTAGTGCAGGGAGACTTGGAGCAGATCTAGGGACAGTTAGGCAGTGTAGGAGTCACATATAACCCAAAAGTTCTTTTCAGAACTAACAGGACGGAGTGTAGGAGTCAAGATTCCTCACACATAACCCAAATGTTCTTTTCAGAACTACCAGGACGGAGGATTGCTGTACAGGACTGTAAGGAAGGGGAGATAGGAGCAGCCTTACAGTGAATCCAGCACCATCCTCAGAGCTTAGTTCACCCAGCTTTCCGCAGAGCTGTAATCCTAAGCTTTTTCTTATTTTTGGCACTAGTCTACCAAATAATTTTGGTGCCATTTTTCCACAAAAAATTTCCTGTGCCAGTGCGTTGCTGTACGGTGTCCTGCCTGCAGCTCGCACGGTACTTGTAAACTTGCACGCAGCCAGCACCGCAGCCTAACGGTGCCTGGTTCTGCGTACTAAACAATTTTTTCCTGTGCCAGTGCGTTGCTGTACGGTGTCCTGCCTGCAGCTCGCACGGTACTTGTAAACTTGCACGCAGCCAGCACCGCAGCCTAACGGTGCCTGGTTCTGCGTACTAAACAATTTTTTCCTGTGCCAGTGCGTTGCTGTACGGTGTCCTGCCTGCAGCTCGCACGGTACTTGTAAACTTGCACGCAGCCAGCACCGCAGCCTAACGGTGCCTGGTGCTGCGTACTAAACAATTTTTTCCTGTGCCAGTGCGTTGCTGTACGGTGTCCTGCCTGCAGCTCGCACGGTACTTGTAAACTTGCACGCAGCCAGCACCGCAGCCTAACAGTGCCTGGTTCTGCGTACTAAACAATTTTTTCCTGTGCCAGTGCGTTGCTGTACGGTGTCCTGCCTGCAGCTCGCACGGTACTTGTAAACTTGCACGCAGCCAGCACCGCAGCCTAACGGTGCCTGGTTCTGCGTACTAAACAATTTTTTCCTGTGCCAGTGCGTAGCTGTACGGTGTCCTGCCTGCAGCTCGCACGGTACTTGTAAACTTGCACGCAGCCAGCACCGCAGCCTAACAGTGCCTGGTGCTGCGTACTAAACAATTTTTTCCTGTGCCAGTGCGTTGCTGTACGGTGTCCTGCCTGCAGCTCGCACAGTACTTGTAAACTTGCACGCAGCCAGCACCGCAGCCTAACGGTGCCTGGTTCTGCGTACTAAACAATTTTTTCCTGTGCCAGTGCGTTGCTGTACGGTGTCCTGCCTGCAGCTCGCACGGTACTTGTAAACTTGCACGCAGCCAGCACCGCAGCCTAACGGTGCCTGGTTCTGCGTACTAAACAATTTTTTCCTGTGCCAGTGCGTTGCTGTACGGTGTCCTGCCTGCAGCTCGCACGGTACTTGTAAACTTGCACGCAGCCAGCACCGCAGCCTAACGGTGCCTGGTGCTGCGTACTAAACAATTTTTTCCTGTGCCAGTGCGTTGCTGTACGGTGTCCTGCCTGCAGCTCGCACGGTACTTGTAAACTTGCACGCAGCCAGCACCGCAGCCTAACGGTGCCTGGTTCTGCGTACTAAACAATTTTTTCCTGTGCCAGTGCGTTGCTGTACGGTGTCCTGCCTGCAGCTCGCACGGTACTTGTAAACTTGCACGCAGCCAGCACCGCAGCCTAACGGTGCCTGGTTCTGCGTACTAAACAATTTTTTCCTGTGCCAGTGCGTTGCTGTACGGTGTCCTGCCTGCAGCTCGCACGGTACTTGTAAACTTGCACGCAGCCAGCACCGCAGCCTAACGGTGCCTGGTGCTGCGTACTAAACAATTTTTTCCTGTGCCAGTGCGTTGCTGTACGGTGTCCTGCCTGCAGCTCGCACGGTACTTGTAAACTTGCACGCAGCCAGCACCGCAGCCTAACGGTGCCTGGTTCTGCGTACTAAACAATTTTTTCCTGTGCCAGTGCGTTGCTGTACGGTGTCCTGCCTGCAGCTCGCACGGTACTTGTAAACTTGCACGCAGCCAGCACCGCAGCCTAACGGTGCCTGGTTCTGCGTACTAAACAATTTTTTCCTGTGCCAGTGCGTTGCTGTACGGTGTCCTGCCTGCAGCTCGCACGGTACTTGTAAACTTGCACGCAGCCAGCACCGCAGCCTAACGGTGCCTGGTTCTGCGTACTAAACAATTTTTTCCTGTGCCAGTGCGTTGCTGTACGGTGTCCTGCCTGCAGCTCGCACGGTACTTGTAAACTTGCACGCAGCCAGCACCGCAGCCTAACGGTGCCTGGTTCTGCGTACTAAACAATTTTTTCCTGTGCCAGTGCGTAGCTGTACGGTGTCCTGCCTGCAGCTCGCACGGTACTTGTAAACTTGCACGCAGCCAGCACCGCAGCCTAACAGTGCCTGGTTCTGCGTACTAAACAATTTTTTCCTGTGACAGTGCGTTGCTGTACGGTGTCCTGCCTGCAGCTCGCACGTTACCTTCCATCTGTCTTAATATATCTTAGCCTCTAGTGTGTACCTTTCACGAAATAGTACCTGCTACTTGTTTTACAAGCCCCCAGAAAGCCACCAGAAATTATAAAATGTCACACAAAAAACCAAATCCCAAAAAAAGTCTTGCTAAGGGACAGGGAAGAGGTACAGGCATTGGTAGTCGTGGCCAACTATCCACCAGTTCGGGCAGACAGACGAGGATTGATCGATCGTTCCTCCTGTCTAACTTTCCCCGTCAGGAAAGTAAACGAGTATTGAGGCCGGAAGACGAACAGCATCTAACGTCTTGGCTGGCAGACAAGACCTCAACAACAGGTTCTTGCAGAACTCAAGGTTCCTTGAGCACTGTGTCTACTGTTGGTACATACCATGCTGGGTCATCTAATCCACAACCTCTTCACAGTTCCTCAGACCAACAGCAGCCCCATGAAAATGTTGACACAGACATGGGTCACTCAGATGACTTATTTGGTACATATAATCCTTTACATGAATCCGGTTTGCCAGACTCCGTAGTAGATGAGATACTTGATGAAGAATTGTCCATTCATGGACAAGTTTTAGAGACACCCCGGCCACATGAACGTGTCTTTCAGCAAAGTCTTAGACCGTCTCAGGAGTTGGAGGATGATGATGATGAGACAGTGACACACTTGTCATCTGGGGAGCAAAATCTATCTTGTTATCGGGAAGATTTAGAAGAGGAAGGGGTTGATGATGAGACAACTGATCCCACGTGGAATGTTGCGATGCAGAGCCAGCAGAGCAGCACGGAGGAAGAAAGTGTGTATGTCCCACCAACAAAGGCACCAAGGCCGACTCCTCCCACCAGAACTGAAAGAGTCACCACTGTTGCCCAAAATGTGTCCACTGTGGCTCAAAATTTGTCAACTGTTGGACAAAATGTCTCAAATGTGGGCCTCAGTAATCCCTCAGGGAGTACAGTCAAGCCTAGAGGTCGGTCAGCCACTGTGTGGAAATTTTTTAAAGATGGGCCTTCTCAAGAAAATGTGGTCATCTGTACCATCTGCCATGCAAGGCTAAGCAGAGGCCACGGGAAAGGAAACCAGAGCACCAGCAGTATGCGGAAGCACATGGCTGGTCAGCACCCTATTCAGTGGTCAAAAGTGCAGCCTTCCACAACAGTGTCATCTGACCCAAAGACTGCGACGGTAACTCAGATACGTCCGTCACAATCAAGTGTTGCTGAAGCTGGTCCAGCTGATATGTACTCATCACAAGCAGCGGTTGCAGAGAGACTGAACACGAGTGCAGACAGTTCTCGGTCAGCAACATCCTTACAGTTATCAGTGACACAGCTGTACGAAAGGAAGCAGAAATACCACTCTTCCCACCCATTAGCCAAAAAAATAAATGCCCAGATAGCTAAGTTGTTAGCAGTCGAGATGTTGCCGTTTAGGCTTGTGGGTACCGACTCTTTCCGTGAGCTTTTGGCTGTGGCAGTACCACGCTACTCGGTTCCAAGCCGCCACTACTTTTCACGTTGTGCCGTCCCCGCGTTACATGAGCATGTCATTAACAACCTCAAGCGTGCCCTCACCAACGCTGTAACCGGGAAAGTACACCTTACTACGGACACGTGGACAAGCAGTTCAGGACAGGGCCGGTACATCTCGCTCACCGCGCATTGGATCAACGTTGTGGAGAGTGTGCCAAACGATGTTAGTGTTACATCAAACATCCTACCCACGCCACGGAAAGCTGGCACAACCTCATTCAGGGTCTCTGCATCATCCTATATGTCCACTACCCCATCTTCCGCTTCCTCGACCAATCCTCAATTGCCCTCAACATCACGGCCAAGTTGGGAGGTTTGCTGCAGTGCTTCAGCAAGACGCCAACAGGCTCTGCTGAAGCTGATCTGTTTAGGTCACACACCGCACACTGCAGTAGAGCTGTTGAAAGGTCTGAAGGAACAGACAGATGAGTGGCTATCCCCACTCCAACTCCAGACCGGTCTCGTGGTGAGCGACAATGGTCGTAACCTAGTGGCTGCACTTAAGCTCGGAAACCTTGTGCACGTGCCTTGCATGGCTCACGTGCTGAATCTAGTAGTGCAGAAATTCCTGCGTACATACCCAGAGCTATGTGACCTACTGGAGAAGGTGCGTCGAGTTTGTGCACATTTTCGTCATTCGTCAACAGCGGTTGGAAAACTTTCATTGCTTCAAAAGCAATTGAATTTGCCCAACCACAGACTCATTTGTGACATGCCGACACGATGGAACTCTACATTCCATATGTTATCGAGGATCAATGAGCAGCAGAGGGCAATATCCGAGTATCAGTTGCAACATGCCCGTCAGACCGGCAGTCAGCCACGACATATTAGTACAATGGAGTGGGTGTGGATCGCTGACACATCTGAGGTTCTTGATAATTTTGACTACTGCACAAAACTGGTGAGCGGTGATCAGTCCATCATCAGTGTCACTGTACCCATGCTGTGTCTGCTGAAAGAATCCCTCATTAATCAGAAAAATGAAGCATTGAGAGCCCAGCAGATGGCTATGGAGCCAGATTTAAACAGCGCAGTACCTAGCCAGCAAAGCCAGTATGACCAGGCCACAATGGCTCCTGAGGAGGAACAGGAGCAAGACGATGAAGAGGATTTATTTTTTGTTGGTGCCGATGTCAACCCAGATGGTACTCACAACCCCAGCTTTGTGTCTGTCCACCATGGGTGGCCTGGAGAGGAGGAGGCGGAGACAGACTTTACGGAAACAATGGGTATTGAACATCGTTCTGAGGACACTGAAGACATGAGTCTATGCAGCTTAGGACACATGGCTCACTTCATGTTGACTTGTCTGCTAGAAGACCCACGAGTGATTAACATATTGCACAACGACCTCTACTGGTTGGCCACCTTTCTGGACCCACGTTATAAAGATAAATTCACGTCGCTGCTGTTTCAGTCACCACGTGGCTTGACAATTGACTATTTCAAGAGGGTTCTTGTGGATAATATGCTTCGAATATCACCGTCAGACAACACTCTGCCCATAGTTAGCAACTCTGTGCAACAGCAGCCTTTGGTCGGGGCACAATCATCCACGCTGTCCAGAAGAGATGCTGGAAAGATGTCCGCAAAGTGGGCTATGTTCAATAAGCCATCGAACCTGCAGCGCCATGTTGCACCAGTAACCATCTCTCGGAGACAGAAACTTACCAACATGGTACAAGAATACTTAAGTGACAGTACCTGCTTCCTGACTGATGCCGCAATCCCGTTTAATTACTGGGTCTCCAAGCTCCACACTTGGACAGAGCTCTCGTTGTATGCCTTGGAGGTGCTGGCATGCCCTGCAGCTAGTGTGACATCAGAGCGGGTTTTCAGTGCCGCTGGGGGTATCATAACTGATACCAGGACACGTCTTACTCCAGAGAATGCAGACAGGCTTACTCTAATTAAGTTTAATAGGAACTGGATTTCACAAGACTTCTTGAGCCCTGAAGACGACAGTACTCAGAGCTGAAGTGCCACGTTCAACATCAATATGATATAATTAATCATTGTATTATATTGTGTCTTTTTGGTACAAGCAGTATGTCCAAGACCAGTAACGATTTGCGTAACCATGTTCCTGCAACCTGGTAATGAGGCTGCTTCATCTTAAACCAACACTACACCTTAACTTCGGTTTCATTAACCATCACAACACCTTTTCACAAGGAATCAACCTTTATTTTCTGTTAGCAAACATTTAAAAGCCCCTTGGGCTAATTTTTTGAGCCACCCTGGCTAACAAGCTGATCCTGGCCCTTAGGCCTGCATTTATACCCAAAATGCAAAACAGCCCCTTGGGCTAATTTTTGGAGACACCCAGCCTAAGAGGCTTATCATGGCCCTTAGGCCTGCATTTATACCCAAAATGCCAAACAGCCCCTTGGGCTAATTTTTTGAGCCACCCTGGCTAACAAGCTGATCCTGGCCCTTAGGCCTGCATTTATACCCAAAATGCAAAACAGCCCCTTGGGCTAATTTTTGGAGACACCCAGCCTAAGAGGCTTATCATGGCCCTTAGGCCTGCATTTATACCCAAAATGCCAAACAGCCCCTTGGGCTAATTTTTGGAAACACCCAGCCTAACAAGCTGAACATGGCCCTTAGGCCTGCATTTATACCCAAAATGCAAAACAGCCCCTTGGGCTAATTTTTGGAAACACCCAGCCTAAGAGGCTTATCATGGCCCTTAGGCCTGCATTTACACTAAAAATGCCAAACAGCCCCTTGGGCTAATTTTTGGAAACACCCAGCCTAACAAGCTGATCATGGCCCTTAGGCCTGCATTTACACGAAAAATGCCAAACTGCCCCTTGGGCTAATTTTTGGAAACACCCAGCCTAACAAGCTGATCATGGCCTTAGGCCTGCATTTACACTAAAAATGCCAAACAGCCCCTTGGGCTAATTTTTGGAAACACCCAGCCTAACAAGCTGATCATGGCCCTTAGGCCTGCATTTACACGAAAAATGCCAAACAGCCCCTTGGGCTAATTTTTGGAAACACCCAGCCTAACAAGCTGATCATGGCCCTTAGGCCTGCATTTACACGAAAAATGCCAAACAGCCCCTTGGGCTAATTTTTGGAAACACCCAGCCTAACAAGCTGAACATGGCCCTTAGGCCTGCATTTATACCCAAAATGCAAAACAGCCCCTTGGGCTAATTTTTGGAAACACCCAGCCTAAGAGGCTTATCATGGCCCTTAGGCCTGCATTTACACTAAAAATGCCAAACAGCCCCTTGGGCTAATTTTTGGAAACACCCAGCCTAACAAGCTGATCATGGCCCTTAGGCCTGCATTTATACCCAAAATGCAAAACAGCCCCTTGGGCTAATTTTTGGAAACACCCAGCCTAAGAGGCTTATCATGGCCCTTAGGCCTGCATTTACACTAAAAATGCCAAACAGCCCCTTGGGCTAATTTTTGGAAACACCCAGCCTAACAAGCTGATCATGGCCCTTAGGCCTGCATTTACACGAAAAATGCCAAACAGCCCCTTGGGCTCATTTTTGGAAACACCCAGCCTAACAAGCTGATCATGGCCCTTAGGCCTGCATTTATACCCAAAATGCAAAACAGCCCTTGGGCTAATTTTTCCAGGCACCAAGCCTATGCCTCCATCGTGGGCATTGCATGTACTATGCTCCTAGTACAAGCAATTCTATTGTATGGGCCAAGCACCCTGCTTTCTGAAAAAAATGTATATGAAGCCCCTTCAGCTAATTTTTTTAGGCAACAAGCCTATGCTTGCATCGTGGGCATTGCTTGGACTATCATCCTGCTGGAGCCTGGAGAAAGGTCCCACTGTACGCTCTGTAGAAAACGCGTAGACGCGATGTGTAGCAGGTAGATGTCCCAGCCTCTCACATGTGTGTTCCTAGTCTT
Organism: Allobates femoralis; assembly: GCA_033576535.1. Taxonomy (NCBI): domain Eukaryota; kingdom Metazoa; phylum Chordata; class Amphibia; order Anura; family Aromobatidae; genus Allobates; species Allobates femoralis. The sequence goes on from JARQOC010002230.1 coordinate 16,515, forward strand.
GTTGCCATAGCGAGGCATTAAGTAACCCCCCAAACACAGGCACTGTTTATTTGTCAGCAACATTTGTCTGTGGAGTCATGATTTTACACTTAGTAACCAAGGTGACTTCATGCTCCATGCGGTCCGTAAAGTACTTGCTAATGATGCTCTCTCTCCCCTGTCCTCCACGCCAAATGTCTCGGGGTAATCCTTGACTCATCCCTCTCCTTCAAGCCCCACCTCTAGTTCCTAACCAAGTCCCTGTCACTCCAACTCAAAAATATTTCAAGAATTTGCTCGTTACTCAACCCTGACACAGCTAAAACACTCATTAATGCCCTCATCATCTCCCGCCTTGACTACTGGAACCTCCTTCGCACAGGCCTCCCTGCCAACTCTCTTGCACCTCTCCAATCTATACTAAACTCTGCTGCCCGACTAATCCATCTGTCCTCACGCTACTCACCTGTCTACACCCTCTGCCAAGCCCTTCACTGGGTCCCCGCCCCACAGAGAGCTCACTTTAAAACACTGATCATGACATTCAAAGCCTTACACAACCTATCCCCACCATACATCTCCGACATGATCTCCCGATACCATCCCTCACGCTACCTGCGTTCATCCAAAGAACTTCTCCGACACTCCCCCCTCATCTCCTCTTCCCACAACCGCATACAGGATTTCTCCCGGGCATCAACCATGCTCTGTAACTCGCTGCCCCACCTCATCACTCACTCGCCTACCCTGGGAACCTTCAAGAAACACCTAAAGACTCACCTCTTCCGACAGGCCTACAACCTGCCATGACACCCCGCTACACGCCCCACGACCGACACCTTCCCCACCCTATTGTATCCCCACCCACCCCTCGTTGAATGTGAGCCCACGCGTACAGGGTCCTCTCCTGTTGTACCTCTATGACCTTATTGTCTATGTTTATTGTACTTCTCCTTGTGTACCTTATCCTCATGTAAAGCGCCATGGAACCTATCGGTGCTATATAA
>JARQOC010002230.1:22500-28231 GCA_033576535.1 Allobates femoralis
TATACTCTGCTACCTCAGACCCGCCTGTATACTCTGCTACCCACAGACCCGCCTGTATACTCTGCTACCCACAGACCCGCCTGTATACTCTGCTACCCACAGAGCCGTCTTTATACTCTGCTACCCACAGAGCCGTCTTTATACTCTGCTACCTCAGACCCGCCTGTATACTCTGCTACCTCAGACCCGCCTGTATACTCTGCTACCCACAGACCCGCCTGTATACTCTGCTACCCACAGACCCGCCTGTATACTCTGCTACCCACAGACCCGCCTGTATACTCTGCTACCCACAGACCCGCCTGTATACTCTGCTACCCACAGAGCCGTCTTTATACTCTGCTACCCACAGACCCGCCTGTATACTCTGCTACCCACAGAGCCGTCTTTATACTCTGCTACCTCAGACCCGCCTGTATACTCTGCTACCCACAGACCCGCCTGTATACTCTGCTACCCACAGACCCGCCTGTATACTCTGCTACCCACAGACCCGCCTGTATACTCTGCTACCCACAGACCCGCCTGTATACTCTGCTACCCACAGAGCCGTCTTTATACTCTGCTACCTCAGACCCGCCTGTATACTCTGCTACCCACAGACCCGCCTGTATACTCTGCTACCTCAGACCCGCCTGTATACTCTGCTACCTCAGACCCGCCTGTATACTCTGCTACCCACAGACCCGCCTGTATACTCTGCTACCCACAGACCCGCCTGTATACTCTGCTACCCACAGACCCGCCTGTATACTCTGCTACCCACAGAGCCGTCTTTATACTCTGCTACCTCAGACCCGCCTGTATACTCTGCTACCCACAGACCCGCCTGTATACTCTGCTACCTCAGACCCGCCTGTATACTCTGCTACCTCAGACCCGCCTGTATACTCTGCTACCCACAGACCCGCCTGTATACTCTGCTACCCACAGACCCGCCTGTATACTCTGCTACCCACAGACCCGCCTGTATACTCTGCTACCCACAGACCCGCCTGTATACTCTGCTACCCACAGAGCCGTCTTTATACTCTGCTACCCACAGACCCGCCTGTATACTCTGCTACCCACAGAGCCGTCTTTATACTCTGCTACCTCAGACCCGCCTGTATACTCTGCTACCCACAGACCCGCCTGTATACTCTGCTACCCACAGACCCGCCTGTATACTCTGCTACCCACAGACCCGCCTGTATATTCTGCTACCCACAGACCCGCCTGTATACTCTGCTACCCACAGAGCCGTCTTTATACTCTGCTACCTCAGACCCGCCTGTATACTCTGCTACCCACAGACCCGCCTGTATACTCTGCTACCTCAGACCCGCCTGTATACTCTGCTACCTCAGACCCGCCTGTATACTCTGCTACCCACAGACCCGCCTGTATACTCTGCTACCCACAGACCCGCCTGTATACTCTGCTACCCACAGACCCGCCTGTATACTCTGCTACCCACAGAGCCGTCTTTATACTCTGCTACCTCAGACCCGCCTGTATACTCTGCTACCCACAGACCCGCCTGTATACTCTGCTACCTCAGACCCGCCTGTATACTCTGCTACCTCAGACCCGCCTGTATACTCTGCTACCCACAGACCCGCCTGTATACTCTGCTACCCACAGACCCCCTGTATACTCTGCTACCCACAGACCCACCTGTATACTCTGCTACCCACAGACCCGCCTGTATACTCTGCTACCCACAGAGCCGTCTTTATACTCTGCTACCTCAGACCCGCCTGTATACTCTGCTACCCACAGACCCGCCTGTATACTCTGCTACCTCAGACCCGCCTGTATACTCTGCTACCCACAGAGCCAAAATGGAAACTAATGTATATATTTATAAATAATACTAAATGTACACAACAGTGCTGCAGACACATACCTTGGCATAGCGGCCACCGGGTGAAGGAAGGACAGCCGGTCATAAAAGTGGTAGTGGTTGAGCAATGGAGCGGCTCCCGGTTGTCTCTCTGAGTACTGCCGGTACTGCTTCTTATGCTGGTCCCGGCAGCTCCTCCACCGTTTTTTAAGATGGTCAACTGTGAAATGATTTGAAACCGGGTTTAGAGATGTGTAATATTTGAAACAACAAAAGTATGTGTACAAATCAACAATAACATTTTATTCATTTTGTGTGTGTAATGTGTATACAAGGCACAGTGACACGACAGTGTGGAACATCATCAACAGCATTACGGACATTGAGCTCACGTGGCCACAATCACAAATGAGGCAGGACACATGTCAACGCATAGAGAATGTAATAGTGCGGGCACCAGACTCTGGTCATTAGTGGTATTTATATACACCCAACCCCTTGGCCGAAAGAGCCAGGAGGATCAGACATTAAACTCATTGTACTGTTGTGAGCCCATCCAAATATAGGCAACTATGCGGTGGAGCATGATAACACATTCAGGGTCCTGTATACCCTGCTATGGGGGCCCTGTATTCCCACTGCTGGGGGCCCTGTAAACCCACTGGGCCACTGTCTACCCACTGCTGGAGGCCCTGTATACCCACTGCTGGGGGGGCCTGTACACACACTGAGGGCCCTGTATACAGGGACTGACTGGCAGCCTACAGTTTGGGTCGCAACCCTCCCTCACCGGCCCGACACAGGTGAGGACGGGGGGTGGGGAGGGTGATGACTGGCGGCCGCCTCACAGTCACCGCAGCTCCCGCATTCTCCTATGGCTCGCTCCCAGCCGCAGCCTCGCGCTCCTCGCAGCCGCTCGCTAACAGTCGCAGCCGCACGCCACTCACAGACGCTCACTCCCGGACGCAGCCGCGTGCTGATGACGTCATCGCGCGCCCAGGAGCTTCCGTTTCCGCCTGCTGCTTCAGGGACATGCGGATTATTCATGCTCCTGCAGCCGCATGACCCGTGGCACCTGGGCCAGTCCGCCCCTGCCTGTATACCACAATATGGGGGGATGTATACCCATCTGGGGGCCTGTATACTCTGCAGGGGGAGGTGTATACTCTGATGGGGGGCTGTCTACCAGTGATAGCCGCTGTATACCAGGATGGCGGTGAATATGTTTTCATAGTTTTTCGGGGCAAAAATAGGGGGGTCGGCTTATACACGGGTCGGCTTATACACGAGTATATATACAGTAAATGCAATATATAACGTGTGAACTCATTTAACTTACTTAGATTGCTCTGTTCCTCATGGTCACTCCGATGGAACGCAGGGAACATCTCTTGGGCGATCTCTCTCCAGGCTGTATTAATTAGGGTCGTATCCCCATACTCAGGATCTGTAGGGAGCCATAGAAATGGACGAGCCTCCACAAGTGCAATAAGACGCAGTGTGTTCACCGTGCCACGTCCTGCTGCCATGATTGCACTGATGAATGGATCGCTCTGTGTGTGCGCCTGTCAGCGCGACTCGCTTCCTGTTTCCTTAAAGCATGGTGTGTGCTGGAGAATCGCTTCCCCCGCATCATCGGCTACAAGCCTCAAAATAAGAGAAAAACCAGCGAGTTTGGACTCGCACACTTTCAGAGACACATCAGCGAGTTGTAAATGTCATTATTCGCTATTACTCGGGTCCCTATTCATTAACATTGGACTCGCTGGACTCGCAACGAGTCCCGAGTCCTTGACTCGGACTCGTTGGGGTCTTGCGATTCCGAGTCTTTTCGGACTCGCTCATCCCTACCCAAGAACCATATGGAAGCATTTCTCCTTGGTCATTATGGACACATAGTGTAGAGGGTGGCAGATAGCAGCATAGCGGTCATAAGACATATTGGACAGGAGAAGAACCTCAGTACCGGCAAGAGCTGCAAAGACAAGGAATTGAAGGACACAGCCTGTGAAAGAGATGACCTTCCGTGTGGAGACAAGGTCTACAATCATCTTAGGAGTCACCGATGAGGAGTAGAAGAGGTCCACCACCGAGAGGTAACTGAGGAAGTAATACATCGGGGTGTGGAGGGCGGGCGTCTGACGCACCATAATGAACAACCCAACATTACTCACCACAGTTATAATGTAAACCAGGAGGAAGAAAACGAAGAGGAAGAGGACAAGATTCCAATCATTGGTCAGTCCCAAAAAAACAAATATCATCACTTGTGTCTTGTTTACGTCATCCATTCTTGTTCTACTCCTACTGATAACTTTATCCAAAATATTGCAATGGTTTGAAAGTGATCATTAGACCTTTGATGATGACAAGGAGGCATCCATTACGTCTAGAGGAAAGAAGGTGCAATGATTACAGATGCAGATTCTTTACTGTAAGAGCAGTGAGACTATGGAACTCTCTGCCACATGATGGTGTAATGGTTGATTCAGTAGAAAAACTCAAGGAGGATTTGGGTATCAGATTTGTGATAGGATGTTGATCCAGGGAACTAAAATAGTTTGATTCATTGGGTTTTTGCTTCCTCTGGATCAACATTAAGCTATAGGTTGAACTTGATGGATTTAAGTCTACCTTGTAAGTAAAAGGTATATAATAAATAAGGTAGTTATTTTTCTTTTCAGTATTACAGATATAAGGACTACCACTTCCGGATAACATTAAAAGAATACATTTTATTGATTCTTTTTTTTAAAAAAATGACTGGTCTAGTCTACAAAGTGGAAACAAGGGGTGTGTATTTACAAATTCACATTTACAGTATGGATATACCTTTTCGTATTAACACCCTAATGTTCCGGGTGCCCCCACTCCGCCACGGCTTGCCCTATGATATCCCTAAATAGGTCATCACAATTATAAACAAAAAAAAACAAGAGTAGATGGAAATGTCCCTGAAAGCACCATAAAAAAACATAAAACATCCAGAAATGGAAGACTTTACTTTTTGATTTCAAATGTAAAGAAAAGCCCCAACATATTTTGATTTAGGCGGGTCATAAATGATTGGAAGAGGTCAGGGGTTCCCTCCCACAAAACCATAATGTCGTCGACATAACGTCCCCAGAACAAAATGTTCTTCGTCCATTTGGTCATAGACTCAGTGAAGACATAAGTGTCCTCCTGACTCACCGTAGCCGGGTAGTTCACGTCGCAGGCGTCTGCTTCTCCTTGTCATGGAACCGCGCCTGCGGCTGTGAGGCCCAGTGGTCCAGATCAATAGGGGTATGGCTGAACAGTAGGGGTTAATTGTCTTCGTGACGCCACCTGTGAGAGTTCCGATGATATCCACCGGCGCTGCTTGGACCTCCGGGGGATGGAATGCAGCAAGATGGGACGCTCCCCACAGGATGAGCGGGAGTCCCCGGAGCCAGGAGCTGCACAAGATGTTGTGAGGCAGCTTAGTCAGGCTGCTGTTAGATCCAGGAATTAAACGCAGACACACCAAAGACTTTTAGGTATCTTTACTGGTGGAAAGCAGGTACACTCGGACCGGGATAGTGAAGTTAACACTCCTGGAGGTTCACAGCAAGCATTGGTGTAGGCTTCCTTTCGCTTTGCTTCTAGTTGAGGTCGGGTGGATGTGGAATCCAGCCGGACCGGGCAGTTTGTTCAATAGAACGTATTTCACCTGGGTAGCTGCACTGAGGGCACGGTAAAAGGGTGAAGATAATTCTATCTTCTTCCCTGGGTTCTCGCTGGTAGGTGCGGCAGGTGAGCAGGGGGCTAGACTCCCTGTGAAGTATGCTGGTTCTCTGTGATGGCTGGATAGCTCTCACAGCTCGGTTCCAGTAACCGGATGATGGGGAAGAGTTTGGGTAACTCTGTTGTCCCTGAGAGGTG
>JARQOC010002231.1:0-28227 GCA_033576535.1 Allobates femoralis
CCTACATGTCCTCCAGTCATGCCCCGGGGACGGATGTTTTGAGCGTCCTACGAATCAGGTAGAAGCGAAACCATTGCCAGGAGTGGCTTGTGGCAGGATCCCTGGGTGCAGGTAGGCCATAGGCTGGTCAACAGGGCTCAGATGGGGCCTAGGTCTGGGTAGGTGCTCCTGGCCCAGAAGTCCGCCCAACAAACATATGCCACTCTTAACCAACGTAGGGATGTTCAGAATATGAAAGTTATGGTACAATGGGAAAAAGACTTGGGGACCATTCTTACACCAGAGAGACGGTACTAATGGTACGAAAACATTATGAAGGGAAGTAACCAAGTCACATTAACAGAAACGTCCCTTAAGCTCTTCCACAGGATGCATTATGTCCCCAGTTTTTTACACCATATCTACAATAACACAACAGACCTATGCTTCAAAGGTTGCGATGCATTAGGGGACACATTACACACCTGGTGGACATGCCCCATTGTGAAGACCCTCTGGAAAGATGTTATAAAACTGATCAATACAACTTAAGATAAAGAGCTTATACTTTGACCAACAGTACCTCTCCTGTGAGATAAACCGCCTAACACCAATAATAAAGAATACCGGTTGCTCAATTTTATTACCATGGCTATGAGAAACCACATAGCCAAACATTGGAAAACAAACACATCAATTATACAGGTTAAATGTCGGATCCATTCCATTATGCTTTATTAAACATTAGAGGCAACCAGAAATGACACCTTTGATTTATTCAGACCTATTTGGGACCCCTGGATACAAAAGAAGATTGTGATGTCCCCAGAATACTGTCAATATCTATCTAAAGAAAGTGAAACCATTTTACTAAGGCTGCTTTCACACAGCCAAGGATCCGATTTAGCCCCCATGTGTCCCTATGGGCAACGGATCTAATCGGATTTGGCCTTATTGACATCCGATTTGTGTCCGATTTTTTTGCTGTACCCAAAATCAGAGACTGCTCCGATTTTGGGCACAGTGGACCAAATCGGACAGAATCGGATCAGACATGATCCAAGGTCATTAACATGGGGGCTTATGGAGCACGGGTCCGAGAAAACACAGGATCGTTTTGCGGACCCGATTTTAGTGTACGGAGCAAGCTCAGTACAGTAAAACCTCTCTGTTGCCCTTTAATTTCACTTCCCCAGTGTATATACATACATTGCGTAAGTGAAATAAAGTAAAGCAAGGGTTAAAAATAATAATAATAATAAAAAAAAAAAACATCCTCACCTCTCCGGCGTGTGTCCTGTGCCGTCTAGCTCCCAGGGCTTAAGGACCTGGCGTTGCCGTGGCAACCCGATCAGCTGATGCGGTCACATGACTGCTTCAGCTGATCGGGTTTTCAAATGACTGCATCAGCGCGGTTTAAATTGCCCGCCAATGAACTTTGGCGAGCGGGATTTAAACCGCTCATCTGATGCGATCATGTAATCGCATCAGCTGATCGGGTTGCCACAGCAACGTCAGATCCTTAAGCCCCCGGGAGCTAGATGGAGTGCATTGGGGGACTCGCTGGAGAGGTGGCCATATATATTTTTTATTTTTAACACTTGCTTTTACTTAAATTCACTCCCGCTGTATATGTGTGTATGTATATATATATGTATATATATATATGTATATATATACTAGATGGCGGCCAGATTCTAAAGAATCGGGTAGTCTAGAATCCATATATAGTTTATTTACTAATAGTTAGGGGAGTGCGGTGAAATGGATTGTGTGTATACAGGTGGCTCAGTGGGTAGCAGAGTATATGGTGGTTCAGTGGTTAGCACTGTATGGTGGCTCAGTAGTTAACACTGTATACGGTGGCTCAGTGGTTGGCACTGTATACGGTGGCTCAGTGGTTGGCACTGTATACGGTGGCTCAGTGGTTGGCACTGTATATGGTGGCTCAGTGGTTAGCACTGTATATGGTGCCTCTGTGGTTAGCATTGTATATGGTAGCTCAGTGGTTAGCACTGTATATGGTGGCTCTGTGGTTAGCACTGTATATGGTGGCTCAGTGGTTAGCACTGTATGCAGTGGCTCAGTGGTTAGCACTGTATGGTGGCTCAGTGGTTAGCACTGTATATGGTGGCTCAGTGGGTAGCAGAGTATACGGTGGCTCAGTGGTTAGCACTGTATACGGTGGCTCAGTGGTTAGCACTGTATACGGTGGCTCAGTGGTTAGCATTGTATATGGTGGCTCAGTGGTTAGCACTGTATACGGTGGCTCTGTGGTTAGCACTGTATATGGTGGCTCTGTGGTTAGCACTGTATACGGTGGCTCTGTGGTTGGCAGAGGACGGCGGCTCTGTGGTCAGCGCATGCGAGGTGGGCGGAGCCATGGCGGGAGCCCCGCGAGGTGGGCGGAGCCATGGCGGGAGCGGGTGTAGCGGGATGGCGGCGGGGTAAGTATACTGGAGTGTGTCCCTAGCGCACTTCCGTCACTTTGGCAGCCACGTCCACGACGACGGAAGTAGCGCCGAATATGACGGAAGTGCGCTACGGCAATTATATATTAGATATATATAGAACAGAACACAGAAAAAAAAGAAAGAAAGAACAGAAAAAAAAAAAAACTGCATAGTACTCACAGACTAATGTGAACCGGTGCCAGCAGGGCTGCTGGATCAAATAACTAGAAAAAAATACTTTGTTTTTTTTCTGTTTTGTGTCTTGTGGAGTGGCTGGCTCCTTGCTGCAATTTGCACCCTTGTTGACTGCAGGTGATCTAAGGTTGAGATGGGGTCTGCCCACTGAGAGGTGGGGGGTGGACAAGGAGGATAGGGATATCAGAGTAGGACTCGTCAGACCTGAAGTCACTTTGTCGCAGTCGACGAGCAAACAGACATTGGCCAATGTGTGTACCAAGAACTTCAGAAATAAAAAGATAAGATTTTGAGTTTTTTGAAAAAACGTAAGTTTTTAACTTTTTACATATATATATATATATATATATATATATTATATATAAAACCCGAAGGCCACTTCCGGTCTAACCGCTCAACTTCCGTGACGGCCTCCCTCCTGTGACAAAGACCGGAAACGGAAGTAGCAGACCCACGAGCGGTGAGCGCGTAGCGCTCACCGCGAGCCGCTGTCAAAATGGCACAGCGCCTCGCAGTGGGCGCTAAAGCGCCACCACTCGCCGTTATCCCGTCACCGGCCCTGCACACAGCCCCCGCTGCCCCATCACCCCCTGCCTGTCACCATAGCCATCCTCCACTGCCTTCCCCCCGCTGCCCCATCAGCCCCCTGCCTGTCACCATAGCCGCCCTCCACTGTCCGGTCACCCCCAGCCTATCACCACTGCCCCTCCGCTACCCGATCGCCCCCTCCACTCTCCGGTCACCCCCCGCCTCTCAGCACAGACCCCCTCCACTGTCCGGTCACCCCCCCCCTTACCACAGCTCCCTCCAACCACACGCGATCTCTCTTCATCCTGCTTGAGGACCTTTGATGACGTCACGATGATGGGTGGAGTCACAGATCACATGACCGTGACGTCATCAAAGGTCCTGTCCCGATCTAACTTCCTCTGCCTATTCATCCCCCTGCGCTGCACACTGACCCACGATCTGCCCACTGACCCCCACTCTGACCACTGACCCCCACTCTGACCCTGACCCTGCTCTGCTCACTCACCCCCACTCTGACCACTGACCCCCACTCTGACCCTGCTCTGCCCACCCACCCCCACTCTGACCACTGACCCACACTCTGACCCTGCCCACTCACCCCCACTCTGACCACTGACCCTCACTCTGCCCACTCACCCCCACTCTGACCACTGACCCTCACTCTGCCCACTCACCCCCCAACTCTGCCCACTCACCCCCCAACTCTGCCCCCCTCACCCCCTCTCTGCCCCCCTCACCCCCACTCTGCACACTGACCCCCACTCTGTCCCTGCTCTGCCCACTGACCCCCCACTCTGACCACTGACCCCCACTCTGACCACTGACCCCCACTCTGACCACTGACCCCCAAACTCTGCCCACTCACCCCCCTACTCTTCCCCCTGAACCCCTCTCTGCCCCCTCACCCCCACTCTGCACACTGACCCTCTCTCTGACCCTGCTCTGCCCACTCACCCCCACTCTGACCACTGACCCCCACTCTGACCCTGACCCTGCTCTGCCCACTCACCCCCACTCTGACCACTGACCCCCACTCTGACCCTGCTCTGCCCACCCACCCCACTCTGACCACTGACCCACACTCTGACCCTGCCCACTCACCCCCACTCTGACCACTGACCCTCACTCTGCCCACTCACCCCCACTCTGACCACTGACCCTCACTCTGCCCACTCACCCCCCAACTCTGCCCACTCACCCCCCAACTCTGCCCACTCACCCCCCAACTCTGCCCACTCACCCCCACTCTGCACACTGACCCCCACTCTGTCCCTGCTCTGCCCACTGACCCCCCACTCTGACCACTGACCCCCACTCTGACCACTGACCCCCACTCTGACCACTCACCCCCACTCTGACCACTCACCCCCTACTCTTCCCCCTGAACCCCTCTCTGCCCCCTCACCCCCACTCTGCACACTGACCCTCTCTCTGACCCTGCTCTGCCCACTCACCCCCACTCTGACCACTGACCCCCACTCTGCCCACTCACCCCCAAACTCTGCCCCTCACCCACTCTGCCCACTCACCCTGCTCTGCCCACTCACCCCCACTCACCCCTCTCTGCCCACTCACCCCCACTATGCCCACTGACCATGCTCTGCCCACTCACCCTGCTCGGCCCATTGACCCCTCACACTGGCCACTCATCCTGCTCTGCCCACTCACCCCTCACTGCCCACTGACCCCTCACACTGACCCTGCTCTGCCCACTGACCATCCTCTCCCCACTGACCCCTCACTGACCCTGCTCTGCCCACTCGCCCTGCTCAGCCCACTGACCCCTCACACTGCCCACTGACCCTCCTCTGCACACTGAACATGCTCTGCCCACTGACCCCTCAATGCCCACTCACCCTGCTCTGCCCACTGACCCTGCTCTGCTCACTGACCACTCACACTGCCCACTCACCCTGCTCTGCCCACTGACCCCTCACACGCCCCACTGACCCTGCTCTGCTCACTGACCACTCACACTGCCCACTCACCCTGCTCTGCCCACTGACCCCTCACATGCCCCACTGACCCTGCTCTGCCCTCTCACCCCTCACACTGACCCTGCTCTGCCCACTGACCCCTCACACTGCCCACTCACGCCTCACACTGCCCACTGAACATGCTATACCCACTTACCCCTCACACTGCCCACTGACCATGCTTTGCCCACTGACCCCTCACACTGCCCACTCACGCCTCACACTGCCCACTGAACATGCTATACCCACTTACCCCTCACACTGCCCACTGACCATGCTTTGCCCACTGACCCCTCACACTGCCTACTGACCCTGCTCTGCTCATTTACTCCCGCTCTGCCCACTCACCCCCGCTCTGCCCACTCGCCCCTGCTTTTACCACTCACCCTGCCCACTGACCACCCTCTGTTCACTCACCCCCCGCTCTGCCCTTTCACCATGCCCACTGACCACTGCTCTGCCACTGACCGTGCCCACTCACCCATGCTCTACCCACTGACCCTTCTCTGCCCACTCACTCTGCCCACTGACCCCTGCTCTGCCCACTGACTGTGCCCAATAACCCTTGCTATGCCCACTAAACCCTGCTCTGCCCACTCACCCCGCTCTGCCCGCTGACCCCTGCTCTGCTCACTGACTGTGCCCACTCACCCCTGCTCTGCCCACTGATTTTTCCCACTAACCCCTGCTGTGCCTACTGACTGTGCCCACTGACCCCTGCTCTGCCCAATCACTCTGCCCACTAACCCCTGCTCTGACCACTGACCCCCGCTATTACCCTGCTCTGACCACTGACGCCCCAATCCTGCTCACTGACCCTGCTCTGCCCATTCACCCACCACTCTGCCCACTCACCCCCGCTCTGCCCACTGACCCTGCTCTGCCTACTTACCCCCCCCCTCTGGCTACTGACCATGCCCACTGACCCCAGCTCTGCCCACAGACCCCAGCTCTGACTATTGACCCTGCTCTGACTACTGATTATGCCCACTCACCCCTGCTCTGCCCAATGACTCTGCCCACTAACCCCTGCTCTTCCCACTCATCCCCCACTCTGCCCACTTACCCCGCTTTGCCCACTCACCCCCAGCAGATCGGTTTCCCAGCCAACGACAGGTCCTGTCCTGCCACCTACAAGACGGGTGGAGCGAGCCGCCGCAGGGTAAGTATCCTCACTGAGGTTTTTTTTATTTTTATTATCACCATGAAGGAGCGGGGGCGGGGGGTGTGCAGCCCCAGAGGAAGGGAGGGGGGGGGGGCCCACAGAGACTGGAGGCCCAGAGGGACAGGTGCTGCGCGGAGCGGAGGGGGTCAGGAGGAGCGCCTCCATCCTGCACCCCCTATCCATCCTGCCCCCCCTATCCATCCTGCCCCCCCTATCCATCCTGCCCCCCCTATCCATCCTGCCCCCCCTATCCATCCTGCCCCCCCCTATCCATCCTGCCCCCCCTATCCATCCTGCCCCCCCTATCCATCCTGCCACCCCCTATCCATCCTGCCACCCCCTATCCATCCTGCCACCCCCTATCCATCCTGCCACCCCCTATCCATCCTGACACCCCCAACACCATCCTGACACCCCCAACACCATCCTGACACCCCCAACACCATCCTGACACCCCCAACACCATCCTGACACCCCCAACACCATCCTGCCCCCCCGACTCCATCCCGCACCCCCATCACCATTCTCACCCCCCGCCAACATCCTGCCCCGCCGCCTACATCCTACCCCTCCCCCACCACCATCCTGCCCTGCCGTCTCCATCCTGCCCTGCCGTCTCCATCCTGTCCCCCCTTCCCGCTACATCCTGACCCGCTCGCTCCATCCTGCCCCACTCGCTCCATTCTGCCCCCCCAACACAATCCTGCCCCCCCCTTCCCTCCTTAGCTGATCGCTTGCCCAGGCAACTACAGGTCCTAAAGGCCTGTAGGACCTACAAGGCCGAGGTGGAGCGAGCCGCCGGACAGGTGAGTATCCTCACTGAGGATTTTTTTATTTTTACTGTGGACGACCGGGGGCCAGGAGGAGTGGGGGACCGCGGTCACCGCAGTATTGCCATATACCATAGTGCTGCTATACATGTGCTATAATGTACAGCCATATACCATAGTGCTGCTATACATGTACTGTAATGTACCGCCATATACTATAGTGCTGCTATACATTTACTATAATCTACCGCCATATACTATAGTGCTGCTATACATGTACTGTAATGTACCGCCATATACCATAGTGCTGCTATACATGTGCTCTCATTACCACCATATACCATCGTACTGCTATATATATATCTTATATATAAAACCCGAAGGCCACTTCCCGCCAATCCGCTCAACTTCCGTGATGGCTTGCGCCCTGTGTCAAAGACCGGAACCGGAAGTACCAGACTCACGAGCGGTGAGCGCATAGCGCTCACCGTGAGCCGCTGTCGAAATGGCACAGCGCCTTGCGGTGGGCGCTAAAGCGCCACCACTCCCCCTTATCCCGCCACAGTCCCTGCACAGAGCCCCGTCTGCGCCCACCCACATCCGGCCCACAGCCCTGCAGCTCACCGCCCACTCTCCATCAGGGACCGCCATCCCGCCACTGGCTCCGCACACAGCCTGGTGTGTGCCCACCAACATGCGGGAACCGGCCCGGACCGGCCCACACTCCGGTGTGCGGCCTCCGCCGCCACCGCTCCCAGTCCTGCCGCTCTCTCCACACACCCGGTGACTCTCCTCCATCACGGAGCTAGCCCCGCCCGCACTCCGGGGCCGGCCTCCGGAACCGCCGACAGCCCAGTGAGTGTTCAGCCCTCCAGCCTCCGTTCTCCTCTGCCCCCCCAGCCTCCGCTCTCCTCTGCCCCCCAGCCTCCGCTCTCCTCTGCCCCCAGCCTCCGCTCTCCTCTGCCCCCAGCTCGCTCCCTCTCCCCCAGCCTCCTCCTCTGCCCCCAGCCTCCGCTCTCCTCTGCCCCCAGCCTCCGCTCTCCTGTGCCCCCAGCCTGACCCTCTCCTCTGCCCCCCAGTTTCGCCTCCTCCGTCCTCTGCCTCCCCTCCTCTTGCCCCTCCAGCCTCTGCCCCTCCAGCTTGCTGCCTCGCTACCCTGAGCCAACGCACTCTCTGCTGACCACTCAGCCACCCCACTCTCTGCTGACCACTGAGCCACGCATCACTGCTGACCACTGGCCACGCACTCACTGCTGACCACTGAGCCACCCCACTCCTGCTGACCACTGAGCCACCCCACTCACTGCTGACCACTGAGCCACCCACTCACTGCTGACCACTGAGCCACCGCACTCACTGCTGACCACTGAGCCACCCCACTCACTGCTGACCACTCAGCCACCCCACTCACTGCTGACCACTAGCCACCCCACTCACTGCTGACCACTGAGCCACCCCACTCACTGCTGACCACTGAGCCACCCCACTCACTGCTGACCACTGAGCCACCCCACTCACTGCTGACCACTGAGCCACCCCACTCACTGCTGACCACTGAGCCACCCCACTCACTGCTGACCACTGAGCCACCCCACTCACTGCTGACCACTGAGCCACCCACTCACTGCTGACCACTGAGCCACCGCACTCACTGCTGACCACTGAGCCACCCCACTCACTGCTGACCACTGAGCCACCCCACTCACTGCTAACCACTGAGCCACCGCACTCACTGCTACCACTGAGCCACCGTATACACTGCTGACCACTGAGCCGCCCGTACTACTGCTAACCACTGAGCCCCGCTATACATGCTAACCACTGAGCCACCGTATACAGTGCTAACCACTGAGCCACCAATACAGTGCTAACCACTGAGCCACCGTATACAGTGCTAACCACTGAGCCACCTATACAGTGCTAACCACTGAGCCACCTATACAGTGCTAACCACTGAGCCACCGTATACAGTGCTAACCACTGAGCCACCGTATACAGTGCTAACCACTGAGCCACCGTATACAGTGCTAACCACTGAGCCACCGTATACAGTGCTAACCACTGAGCCACCGTATACAGTGCTAACCACTGAGCCACCGTATACAGTGCTAACCACTGAGCCACCTTATACAGTGCTAACCACTGAGCCACCGTATACAGTGCTAACCACTGAGCCACCGTATACAGTGCTAACCACTGAGCCACCATATACAGTGCTAACCACTGAGCCACCATATACAGTGCTAACCACTGAGCCACCGCACTCACTGCTAACCACTGAGCCACCGCACTCACTGCTAACCACTGAGCCACCGCACTCACTGCTAACCACTGAGCCACCATATACAGTGCTAACCACTGAGCCGCCGTATACTCTGCTAACCACTGAGCCGCCATATACAGTGCTAACCACTGAGCCACCATATACAGTGCTAACCACTGAGCCACCATATACAGTGATACCACTGAGCCACCGTATACAGTGCCAACCACTGAGCCGACTGTATACACACAATTAATTTCACAGCACTCCCCTATTACTACATAAACTCTATATAGATTCTAGACTACCCGATTCTTTAGAATCGGGCCACCATCTAGTATATATATATATCTTATTAGCATATGTACATCATTGGTAGTAACCGAGTGCTGCAGAGTATTTTTTTGTAGATATAGATCTATTATATAATTGCGAATGGGTTTTTTGCCCCTTCTGAGTCTACTCGCAATGCGAGTCGGCGTGGTCATGCGGATACGCTCGAAGCATTGGCCGCGCAGCGGCCATTGCGAGCAGTTCTAAGGCGACTCGCTATGCCCGCGCAGCGGGCATGGCGGGTCGCCTTAGCAGCGCGAAGCATTGGCCGCAAAGCGGCCATTGCGAGTCAGAGACTCGCCCTTCTAGAATCCCGATGCATGTGCTAGTATAATATATATATATATATATATATATATATATATATATATATATATATATATATATATATATATATATATATATATTATATATATATAATATAGATAGAGAGATATTATTATTATTAAATAGATCACTCTGTAATGACTGTATATAATATATACATTTCACTTTATGTATTGAATTACTGAAATAAATTCACTTTTTGATGATATTCTAATTCATTGAGATGCACCTGTATGTGGCTGCTGCTATGTGAGTTCTTATGGTAAGAAAGGTAAGCAGAGTAATGATTAGTTAAATCTAATTCCTGTTTTTTATTTTCTCTCTCTTTGAGGTACCCCTTTCCCAAAGAATTTTCTACAAGTTGTGAAGAAAATGTTGTCCAGGCTTTTTCGGGTTTTCGTCCATGTTTACATTCATCATTTTGACAGAATAATACAAATGGGAGCAGAGGCTCATGTAAATACCTGCTACAAGCATTTTTACTACTTTGTCACAGAATTTAATCTGATCGACACCAAGGAACTTGAGCCACTTGTAAGTATAATGTTATCTTTAACGTATGGCATTAGCTAGAAGGGTAAAATAAGGTGAATGGCAATTAGTCCAAACTTGGTCAAAGTGGCTGGGTTATGTTCAGTTTATTCCCACTGCTGAACTGAGCGCCATTTTTATAATGTTTTGGGGGTTTTTTGTTTTGTTTTTGTTGTTTTTTTTAAGATCCATCACATGTTTCCAGAGATGGCCTTTCTTTATTTCATGCACATTTTTTGTTTTTTACTAAAGGGGGAAATCTTACAGAATTCTCTTGGAGTATTTAGGCTGCTGTGCATTATTTCACTGTGAGCACTGCCCCCTTTGCAAAGACCATCAAACATAGCTCTAAACAAATAGGCCCACACCTCTACATTTGTATGGTAGATTTAAGCAACAACAAAAAATGAATACTCAGGGTAGCAGTAAGAAAATTTAGAGCAGAAACTGGCTACTTTGACCTAGTGACAGGTCCTCTTTATAATAAGGGCTTGACAGTCATTTATTTAGTACAGAAATCCTCTTTGGTCGCACCATAGCTTGAATTCTAATTACCCAGCTTCAACAATGTGATAAAAGCATTTAGATCTAAGTAGACATCTACAAGTTAGTTTGGGACATCTGTAATTGTTTTATATGTATACAGCTCCATATGCAGGACCTGTATTAAACATTTAAAACTCCATGACATACCCTTAGGTATATGGAGTGGGCCCTGGAACGGAGTCTGCTCCATACAAGGCAGATGCCAGCTGTTTTACACAGCCCACAACTTCCTCTATTGATGGTGCTAGCTCTCATTGATGATGTTAATTTCTTAAAGAGAGCGTGTCAGCAGGATTTTGTAATGTAATATAAGGGTGCTTTCAGACTACGATTTTTAGGGAGCCGATGCTATCCGATATAATTCGGACAGCATCGGCTCCCTTCTGATGCCTGGAATTTCCGGCATAAAATCGTAGCCGGAGGCTGAAAAAAAAAAAAAAAAGTTCATGCTCACCTGCCCCCGAGCCCCCGCCGTCTCCAGCCGTCTTCCTTAAGGCTCCCTGTGGCTCCCGCAGGCTGCCGGTGTCTGCAGAGGTCTTCTACTGCAGTACACAGGACCTGCGGTGATGTCACAGTCATGTGACCGCGGGTTACCATGGTGAACCCGCGGTCACGTGACTGTGACATCACCGCAGGTCCTGAACTGCAGAAGACCTCTGCAGACACCGGCAGCCTGCGGGAGCCACCGGAAGCCTTAAGGAAGACGGCTGGAGACGGCGGGGGCTCAGGGGCAGGTGAGCATGAACTTTTTTTTTTTTTTTTTTTTTAACCCCTGCGCTCCTAGTTGAGCAGTTTTACTGTACTGAGCATGCTCCGTACAGTAAAATAGGGTCCGAGGAGACATCAGATGTTTCCTCGGACCCTTCTCCATAGGGCCCCATGTTAGGGATCGGGTCAGATCGGATGTGCACTAAATGCCATCCGATTTGGTCCGATCCGAGTCTGTCAGATTTTGTAATCGGATGAAAAAATCGTTGCAGGCAACAATTTTTTTCACCGGAAAAAAAATCGGCAAAAATCTGACAGAATCGGATCGGACCAAATCGGATGGCATTTAGTGCACATCCGATCTGACCCGATCCCTATAGGGATGCATGGGGTCCGATGCTGTCCGATTTTTATCGGACAGCATCGGAAATGAATAAATCGTAGTGTGAAAGCACCCTAAGACACCGCTGTAATTATGCTTTTATACTGATTAAATTGGCACCCTTGGTTAAGAAATACATTTAAGGTACCGTCACACGGGGCAACATCGCTGGCAACTCAGGAGCATGGTGGAGTTGCAGCAACATCGCTAGTGCGTTGCTATGTGTAACAGGGTGATTTCAACGGCGATAAGTTGCTTGAGCGGTGTTGCCAGGTTTGCCAACATGTTGGTAAACAAGGCGATATCGCTCAGGCGATCTGCTATCATCGCTCTGTGTGACACCGCAACAGCGATGTTGAAAGCAACTTTCTCTATTCACTGCAATGTTAATGATCGCTCGCTGGGTTGAGTTTAACCCTGGCAGCGAAAGTTGCTTTCAACATCGCAGCTGCATTGCCAGCAATGTCTGCGTGTAACATCTCCATTGTGATCTTGGCAAAGTTCCCGAAACGTGCGTGCTCCCGTGAGTTGCCGGCGATGTATTCCCTTTGGACAGTACCTTTTAGTTCTTTCTTAATCACCGTTTGAAGTTGTTTGCTTAGTAGATTTGGGTGTACAGAGTTGGACGTTACACTTGGTCTTCTCCTCCCTGTCTGTGATTACCCAGCCCTCCACCTGCCTCAAGTATGTGAATGACAGGTCACTGTTAAGATTTCAAATAGAGGAGCTGGGAAATCACAAACAGGGAGGGGAAGAGCAAGTGTAAAGCCCAGCCCCTGTACACCCAAATCTAATTAGCAGAAAACTTCAAAATGTGATTAAAGCACAACAAAGCATGTTTCTTCACCAGAGGTATCCATTTAATCAGTATTAACCTGCTAAATGCCACTGTCAAACCCTGATAGCAGCTTTAACAGCATGGGGGCTTATCATTCTATGTGATGTGATTGCAGGGTGCTGATGGCTTACTATGACAAAAGAAGATGAACAAATCCGGTGCAACAGTCGATTCTTTAATGCTTTATTCAATTTTCGTAAAAGCATCATACAAGTGTCCCTGTGAGGGTAACGCGACCCCCATGGGGGCATCTGTATGATGCTTTTATGAAAATTGAATAAAGGATTAAAGAACCAACTGTAGCATCGGATTTCTTAATCTTCTTTTGAGTACCTCGGTGTAGCCAGCCATCATACCGGTAGCTTGGGAAGCTCCTTAAGTAATAGTGGTTGAGCGGCAACTACCATTCCCCTCTGCCATTGCTTCTGGCTTACTATGACAGCCAGGGTTCTGTTCAAGATCCTATGTTTGTCAATATGTAGCTCCCTTGAAACCCAGTCTGTGGCTGGGCTTCAAAGGAGATTGTGATTTTTACTATATGCAATAATATTGTGGTATTACTGTATATAGCACAAACGATCAGGCGATCGCAGGTTCAAATTCCCTAAAGAGACTAACAAATGCAGTGAAAGTAAATTAAAAAAGTTTTTAGAAGATAGAGAAACAAAAATTCAAATTGTCCCCCTGTCCCGCTATTAAAAATAAAGATAATTTAAAAAAATAAGCATATTTGTTATCACTGCATTTCTAAAAATCTAAGGCTGGTTTCACACTGCAGGATTTTCCCTGATCAGTGTCCATCCAGTTTGTGTGCCAACACCAGGAGTGTCTCCAAGACTCAGAACAGGTGTCAATCTTTCAATGATAGCTTTTCTCTGCAAGTTCCTCTGCCGCAGAGTTCACATCAAACACCCTAGATCTCAGCTGATCTCACCAGCTGAGATGTCGGGCTTCCAGCACCGTTCAGATACGTGATCCGATTGGTGTTTTTAACCCTTTGGATCCCACCGTCAACCACTGACAGCGTGATCCAAAGGTGCCGCGGCGGGGAACGCTCCAATCCCCCGCCTACATCGGAGATAAGATCGTGGGATCTCCGATGCTCACGTCACAGCCCGGGGTCCTGGCTTGACCCCAGAAGCTATCACGGAGCTCTTCCGCTACGTGGTTGGCGGCTCGCCCTTCTGATAGATTCCGATGTGCTGCAGCTCATCAGTATCTGTCAGAAGCGATCAGATGGTACAGAAGGGTGCCTCTCTATGCGGCTGTTTAAAAAAAAAAAAAAAAAAAAAAATAAAGAATTAAAAAATAAGTTTTTAACCCTTCATGACCTTGGAATTTTTCCTTTTTTTTTTTTTTTTTTTTTTTTTTTTTGCTCCTTTTTTGCTCCTTTTTTGCTCCCCTGCTTCCATAATTTTTTTTATTTTTCCATCAATATAGACTTATGACAGCTTGTTTTTTGCGGGACGAGTTGTACTTTCATATGCAATCATTTATTTTACCATATAGTGTACAGGGAAATTGCAAAGCAAGTGCAATAACACATTTGTTTTTTGGGTATTTTAGTCGGCATGGTCACTATATGGTAAAACCGCCATGACTGGGTGATGCCTCGGGTCGGTACGAGTCTGTATACACCCAACATGTATACCTTTACTGGTATATAAGTGGTGAAAAAAAAATCAGAAGTTTGGAGAAAAAAAAAAAAAAACAGACTTTTTGCGCCATGTTCTGCGACCCGTAGCGTTCTCATTTTTCAGGATCTGGGGCTGTGTGATGGCTTATTTTTTGCGCCTTGAGCTAACGTTTCTAATGATAGCATTTTTTGGGTGATCCGCAGTTTTAATCGGCTGTTATTGCATTTTATAGCAATGTTGCGGCGACCAAAAAAAATTGGAATTTTGGTGTTTGGACCATTTTTTCCGTTACGGAGTTTACGGCTCTCATTAACGGATTTAATACAATGATAGAATGATAGATCGGGCGATTCTGAACGCGGCGATACCGAACGTGTATTTTTTTTTTTTTTATATACTTTTATTGTGCTTGGGTGGGGGAAGAGGTAGGTGATTTGAACTTTCATATATTTTTTTTTTTTCATGTACAAGTTTTTAAAAACAGAATTTTTTTATTCATTCTTATTTTTACACTGATACTATCGAGGTAATCTCCGGAGCAGGCGGGGAACAGCGCGTTCCCCGCCGCGGCCGCCTTGGATCCCGCTGTCAGTGATTGACAGCGGGATCCAAGGGGTTAACTACGCCGATCGGATCCCGGATCCGAACGGTGCTGTTACCCTGACATCTCAGCTGATGAGATCAGCTGAGATGTCGGGGCTTTGATGTGAGTTCCATGCCGGAGCTCACATCAAACGCCCCTCACCGGCCCATGACGTTGTATAACATCGGGAAGGGGTTAAAAAGACGTAAAAAAAATAACTCATCGGTATCTCTCAGAAGCGATCGGACTGTGCAGTAGAGTGCCTCTGTAGTGTAAAAGTAAAAATTTATTTTTTTAATAAAGTTTTTAAAAACCTGTTAAAAAAAAAAAAAAACAACAAAACATAAAAGTTCAAATCACCCCCCTTTTCTCTCATTCACAATAAAAGTATTAACAAAAAATTTAAAAAATACACTTTGGTAACGCCGCATTCAGAATCGCTCGATCTATCAAGATATAAAATCAATTAATGAGAGCCGTAAACTTTGTAACGGAAAAAAAGGTCCAAACGCCAATTTTACCGTATTTTTCGCTTTATAAGACGCACCTTATTATAAGACGCACCACCCAAATTTGGTGAAGGAAAAGAGAAAAAAAAGTATTTTTAATGTTAAATGGGGTCCATCTTATAATGCAAGTGTACGTCTTACAATCAGTTTATATGTCACCTATTCTGGTATATTTGTCTCCATTCTGGTATATGTGCCCCCTCCTAATTAAATGGTCCCTCACCTGGTATCCATGTCCACCTCCTGATACATGGCCCCCCTCCTAATATATGGTCCACCACCTAGTATCCATGCCCCCATCCAGGTATGTGGTCCACCTCCTGATACATGGCCCCCCTCCGAATATATGGTCCCCTCCTGGTATCCATGCCCCAATCATGGTTTATGTTCCCCCTCCTCATATATGTATTAAAATGTGGGACATGCATCCTGCTACATAGCCCCCCGAACTCTTACCGAGGGAGGTTTGTGGTGGTGCTCTGGGGCCATGGAGGTTGGGTCCTAAGCAGGAGCTGTGGGGGTGCCACAAATGTTGGGGGCTAAGGCAGGAGCTGCTGGGGTGCCACTGAGGTTGGGAGCCAAGGCAAGAGCTGTGGGGTGTTGCGCCGATCTCCGGTGGGCGCTGCCATTATTATTTCCCAGAATGCATTGCCGGTCTGGCAATGCATGCTCTTGTGTCCAGAATTGTCCGTGAATCGCGATCTGCGCATGTGCCATGGCCATTTTATTGAAGACTGGAGAACATAGTACTGGAGTACATAGAAATGGCCACGGCGCATGCGCAGACCCCCATCCGCGGCCATTTACAAGAGCATGCATTGCCAGACCGGCAATGCATGCTGGTAAATAATAATGGCGGCGCCCACCGGAGACCGGCGCAACACCCCCACAGCTTGTGTCTTGGCCCCCCAACCTCCTTGGCCCCGTGACAACCGCATCAGGTACCTCCGATCCACCCACCCCACATCCCCCCCCCCAGGCAATATTTTTTTTTTTTTTACATTTTTTTTAACATTTTTTTTTACATTCTCTTTTTAAAACGCACCCCCGTTTTGGGGTAACAAAAGTGCGTCTTAAAAAGTGAAAAGTACGGTATATCTCTGGAACGCTTCAGCCGATCCCAGCGATTCTGAGATTGTTTTTTGGTGACATATGCTAGTATTAAATTTAGGTCGATAATTTTTCTGTTTATTTGTGATAAAAATCAAAAATATGGCAAACATTTTGAAAGTTTCATAATTTTCACATTTTGAATTTTTTTTTCTGATAAACCAGAGAGATGTGTGACACAAAAAAAAGTTATTAAATAATATTTCCCACAGGTCTACTTCACATCAGCACAATTTTGGAAAAAAAAAAATTTTGGTAGGACGTTATAAGGGTTCAAAGTTCATGAGCAACTTTTAGTGACCACATCACATTTGAAGTCCCTTTGAGGGGTGTACATGACAGAAAACACCCAAAAGTGACACCATTCCAAAAACTGCACCCCTCAAACTACTCAAAACTACATTCAAGAAGATTATTAACCCTTCAGGTGCTTCACAGGAACTAAAGCAAAGTGGAAACAAAAAATGGAAATTTTAATTTTTTTATCAAAAATGTTCTTTTAGCCTCAATTCTTTCATTTTCACATGGGCAACAGGATAAAATGGATCTTAAAATGTGTTGTGCAATTTCTCCAGAGTACACCGATACCTCATATGTGGTCAGAAGCCACTGCTTGGACGCACGGCAGGGCTCAGAAGGGAAGGAGCGCAATTTGAATTTTGGAGCTAATTTTACATTCAAAAAGTGAAATGGCGCTCCTTCCCTTCTGAGCTCTGCCGTGCGCCCAAACAGTGGTTCATGACCACATATGAGGTATCTGTGTTCTCAGGAGAAATTGGCCAACAAATTTTAGGATGAATTTTATCCTGTTGCCATGTGAAAACGAAAAAATTTAGGCTAAAAGTAAATTTTTGTGAAAAAAAAAAAAGTACTTTTTCATTGTCACAGATCAATTTGTAAAGCACCTGGGGTTCAAAATGCTCACTACCCATCTAGACATGTTCCCTGGGGGTCTAGTTTCCCAAATTGGGTCACTTGTGGGGTTGCTCCAATGTTTAGGCACACAGGGGCTCTCCAAACGCGACATGGTGTCCGCTAACAATTTGAATGGAAATCAGCTCAAATTGTTAGCTGACACCATGTTGCATTTGGTGAGCCCCTGTGTGCCTAAACATTGGAGCTCCCCCACAAGTGACCCCATTTTGGAAACTAGACCCCCCCCCCCCCCAGGGAACGTATCTAGATGCATAGTGAGCACTTTGAACCCCCAGGTGCTTCACAAATTGATCCGTAAGAATTATAAAAGAAAATATGTGTGAAAATAAAGTATTTTTTCCTTATTACGGATCAATTTGTGAAGCACCTGAGGGTTCAAAGTGCTCACTATGCATCTAGATACGTTACCTGGGGGGTCTAGTTTCCGAAATGGGGTCACTTGTGGGGAGCTCCAATGTTTAGGCAATTCCAATTGTTAGCAAACACCAGGTTGCGTATGGAGAGCCCCTGTGTGCCTAAACATTGGAGCTCCCCCACAAGTGACCCCATCCACATATAGAGCATAATTACACATCTGTACCCAGCCTTCGAGAAGGACAGGTCAACTTGTAACGTGGCCGTGCTGCAGGAAGGGATTTGTTCTAGCACTGGAATGAGACCCCAGAGCCATGGTAAAGACTAAGGGTGCTCTTATTAGTGCAAGGTCCAATTTTTGTGTGTGTGTGTGTGTGTGTGTGTGTGTGTGATGTTGTGTATGTCATGCTGGTGTGGGTGAGTTGTATAGGAAATGTCAGTATGTCAGTCCGGGGACGTGTGATGAATTTTAAAGCGTTCATTCAAACACAGTCCTGGTTTGTATGGACACGTTTCACATATGAAACGTGTTTTCTGTGTTCTCCCTCTTTGATAGCAGACGCGGCACCTTTTTCTTTCTGAAGTTGCGACCTCACGGGGAAAATGTTGCCGTGGTACCACACGTGAAGCTTGAGTTCCAGGAGTGCTGGGGCACGCTTCTTCTTCTTGTTCTTCTCCTCCTGCTCTTCTAAAAATCAGGGCCTTGATCACCTTCTCCTGGAACTGGAGGAAGGTGTTGGTGGTCTGACCTGCACATCGTGATAGCACGTATGCGTTATACGGTGCACGGCCAGTTTTTTGTACCAAACCTTCGCCTGCCGCATGGCACTGTAGGGCTGGAGGACTTGATCAGAAAGATCAAACCCCCCCCCCCCCCCCCATGTCCTTGTTGTACCCCACAGCACAGTCCGGTTTGTGGTCAAGAAAAAGACATCCCTTCGGTCTTTGAACTTGACCACGAGCATGTTGCTGCTACATTGGCGGATTTCTGGTTTCTTCACAATCCCCATGTGAAGTACCAATCCCCAATATTTCAACATTTCTCCAGAGTCCACGGGACTCCAAGAAGAAAATATGGAATTTGGGTTTTGGACCAGAAATTGTTGGGCGTAAATGTTGGACTGGTCCACCATGAGACTCACAATGTCCTCGGAGAAAAAGACTTTGAGAAAGTGAATTGCCCTGAACTTTGTGGTCTCAAGCTGGATTCCTGATTGGGGAAGGAAATCAGGAATCTGTGGAGTGTAGTGTTCAGGGACGGGGGTCCACACGGGGTCCTGGTGCTAGCTTGGGCGTGACTAGCACCAGGTTGAGGGTTACTCAGACTGCTGTGGGTCCATGGCCTCCGGCTCCTCTTCTCCAGGCTGCGGCTCTTCTCTGGGCTGCGGCTCTTCTCCGGCCCCCGGACAATGTCTTGTCCTGCGACGTCGTCTTGGAGGCGAGTTGGTGTCACTGGAGGAGGAAGAATGTGAGGAATAGAGGAACGTGGGGTCCTCTCCCTCACTGTCGGCATCGGAGGCAAGTATAGCATATGCCTCCTCAGCTGAGTACGCCCTTTCTGACCTTGATGACTGGGACGAACGAGACGGGCGGGACATTGTGTGCTGTTTTGTGTGCGTGTGTAAAAAAAAAAAATCTAAAATTTATTATACCGTAGTGTGAGTGTACGTGTGTGTGCGAGTGCTTGGTGTAACTTTGATGTGAGGGATCTGTCGGGCAGATTGGGAGCGCTCGGGCAGACGGGGAGCGCTCCTGCGGACGGGGCGCAGGAGACCAGGCGGTCAAGCGTGTGGGCGCAAGAGGGGACTAAGGAGCCAGCAGCAGGGGGGGGGAGATCACTGGTGCAGAAGGGGGCAGTAGTAGGGTGGGTGATCACTGGGACGGGGGGGAGGGGTGATCACAGGTGCAACTGCTGCTGCCTGTAATCACTGTGCATCGGCTGGCAGAACGAGAACCAGCCGGTGGATGCACAGGAGCAAAAATTGGACTGGGGAGGAGGGGGATGGAGGGGGGGTGATGGGGGAGAGGGGGGGAGTGCAGGAGGAAAGGGGAGGACGGAGGAAGAACAGAGAGCAGGGAAAGAGCAGGCAGGGACAGGCGGCGCACAGAGGGAGTACAGAGACAGGGACAGATGTTACCGGTGCAGCAGATCGGTGAAGGTCGGCGGCAGGTGGACCACATTCCTCGGCATCCAGGGACGGATTGGAGCAGGGAAGCGTGGTCCACCATTGTAAACAATCCCCTGGATAGCTGATTAGAGGGCTAGCGTCGCATGGACACTAGCCCCAATCAGATCAAGGGGGGGAGAGCACACATTACAGATTACCCCCAGCCAATGCCTGATGCTATAAGCATCAAGCCATCCCAGATCCAGAATATTTCACCAATTTTCACTGGTGAAATATTACATTGATTCTGAATGGCAGTGACAGATTTGCACTGCCAATCAGAGGGGCCCTAGGCACGGGGGGTTAATCCACCCACCGTGGGGTGAACTACAGGTTGTCACGTAGCATTAGCTACAGTGACACCTGAGTCACCCCCCTCACACGCGCCGCAGGAGCTCGATCATTTCATGGCCCACGCCATGGGTCGTGAACGAACTGGTTTCCATGGCCCAAACGGTGGGCCAAAGGTCGGGAAGGGGTTAAAAAGTCATTTTATTAAAAAAAAAATATTAAAATGCACGTATTAAAATCATCGTCCTTAAAGATTGTCCTTGGTGATAGGTTTGTTTTCTCCCAATTAAACTGAAACTCATGTACAGCTTTCCCATGATCTGCTCATCCTCTCAGTGGCTGTGAGTGCTGAGTTTGGCCGCTGCAGTTTATAACTGGGTAAAAGTTCCTGATTCTTCTGACGGTGCAGATCCACTGCTTGGATTCCACTAATAAATAAGTTATCACTTACTGAACCTGTGGATCAGTGATAACTTGTTTTCACCAAAGAATCCCTTTAATGCAACTTACAGTAATTGTACATCGCAGTTCTGGTGAGCGCAGAGTGATGTGCAGGAGCCAATATGATGGGTGTAACAGCTAACAGGTACTTACATAGAGCTGAAGGGTGGGTGGGCCCCTGGAGTAAATTTCCCTGGTGGGCCCCAGACACCCCAATCCGACCCTGGTAACCTGTCATGGTTT
Organism: Allobates femoralis; assembly: GCA_033576535.1. Classification (NCBI taxonomy): domain Eukaryota; kingdom Metazoa; phylum Chordata; class Amphibia; order Anura; family Aromobatidae; genus Allobates; species Allobates femoralis. The sequence continues at coordinate 21,270 of JARQOC010002231.1, forward strand.
CTAATTCCATTAATTAGGTGTGCCCTACCAAGTGTTCATGTTCACCTGCCTTCAGAAAGTATTTTTGACCATCAGGGGTATTTCAGTGTTAATACACTCTCAATGTAATGCTGAGCCCTATTCCACAACATCTCCAAGGCCGAAGTCCCACTGGCGTACTGCATTTGATGCGATTTGCTGATAACCCTTGGCTCTGGCTCTGCTGTGAGTGCGAGGCGAGTGTCGTGCAACTGTGATCCAATCGTGCGATCAGAGCACAGCTGTAGAGGATAGGGAGAGATTAATCTTCCCCATTACTGGCTTCTGTGTATATCTGGCTGCACACAGATGACATCCAAGTGCAATTCAATACTTCACTCACAACCAGAGACTGCTATGGGTGTGAGTAAACTGAGACTTGCTGACAATTGCAGCATGCTGCCATTTTTTTTTTCAGCTCAATTAGGGATGAGGAAACTCACAAGTCTGAGCTGCTTGATTAACATTAAGTGCTCTTTCCCTATGCTAATTAGGCCTTTGACTAGTCGAAGGGGCTTAGTTTCCCTAGATTAGTTGACCTCTTTCCTTGCTATCATGCCCATGTGGGAGTGATAACATGATTCCCAAGAGCTTGCATCATTGCAGCTCCTGGAGATCATGTGCATGGGCTCACTTTGGCAGCGTTGGTACACCTCTGAATATGGGTGTATGCATCTCTGCTTCGAAGAGGTGTACTACACATGATTGTAATCCCAAAGCAAGTCCAGCACATGCACAATATTTCCAGGCGCTGCAATGATGCAGACTATAGGAAATAGCCTTCCTCTGGATCAACATGTTAGGCTATGGGTTGAACTAGATGGACTTAAGGTCTTCCTTCAACCTTAAATACTATGTTACTATGTAAATCATATGATCATGCCCCAGGGGTATGATAACATGGAAAGAGGCCAACTAGTTTGTTGAAACAACGACCCTTTGATTAGTCAAAGGCCTAATTAAGCATAAAATGCTGATGACTTCTGCTTCCTGGTGTTGTGTTGAAAAATGGGTAATGCGATACTTTGAATAAATAGCCATACCACTGGATCCACAACCATATCAATGTAAAAGATAAGCTAGTAGTGTACCTGGAATGAAGACTATTGGAGTTCACTGCATAAATTTTGCCACTCCACATCATAATCCTGGGTCTCCCTCATGAAGGAATCTTTATTGCATTGCTCACATGGACTCCATTCTTTCATTGTATTCCAGGCAAAAGCAGGACTTATTGCTAAAAAGAAATAGACTTCCATTGCAGCTTTCATTCTTCTCTTGCCCTGCACCATGATAGCCTTTGAGAGCAGTGGACTACGATCGGCGTAAAATCTGTATCTGGATGTCTGGCTTTTGTAGTCCTGTCCTGCTAACGGTTTCTAATGTTTCATATATACGCTGTATAACGCCATAGGCTTTGGTGTGTGATTTCCAATCACACGCGCCAGTACAGAATGGTTCATTCATAGAACCAATTGTACAGCCATTTTTTTTAAGTATACCAGAAGCCATTTTCAATATACCAATGCCAGGCTGCATATTGCATGCACTACTGTGAGCTGACTTCTGGAGGCAACTGAATTTTATTTAGGGGTATCAGGCTACAGAGGGTTAAATACAAATGCATGTCACTATATTTAGATTTTATTTTTATTTATTTTTTTTTTAAATAATTAGCAAAACCTTGTATAATTTCCTCTACCTTTCACAAAGAGTTTCTTCTTTAATGGTGGTATCACACAAAATACATTTACGTTTGTGGGTACTACATGCAAAATGTGGAAAAGTTCTTATGGTATGAATACATTTTCAATGCACAGTGTGTATATGCAAGTGTGTGTGTGTGTGTGTGTGTGTGTGTGTATGTATACATGTAGATTTGCTTGTGTGTATATATGTGTGTGTGTGTGTATATATATATATATTGCATACAAATATTAGATATAGATATAATATACACTGCTCAAAAAATACTCTGTTGTTTAAGTGTTGACTATCTGTCTCCAGTTCATTCACACTTCACCTGTCCAGTTATTAGGCAGAACTCATAATGAGTCAATTTTTGCTGCTGTTGTGCAAATGGAACAGACAACAAGTAGAAATGATAGACAATTGGCAAGCCACCACCTATAAAAAGGAGTGGTTCTGCATGTGGTGAACACTGACCTCTCATCATTATTCTTGGCTGTTGCTTTTGTCACTTTTGTGATTTGTGCTTTCACCCCTAGAGGTAGCATGACGTGGTGTCTACAACCCACAGAAGATGCCCAGGTAGTGCAGCTCGTCCAGGATGGTGCATCAGTGCAAGCTGTGGCAAGAAGGTTAGCTGTGTGTATCAGCAGTGTCCAGAGTATGAAGCAGATACCAGGTGACAAGCCAGTACACCAGGAGACATTGAGCGGGCCGTAGTAGGTCAAAAATCTAGCAGCAGGACTGCAACATCCTCATAGCGCAATAGGGTCTTACCTGATAAAAACAGTGACAGGTAAGCTGAAGGAAAACTACTCACCTTAGACGGTTGTGTCACACGCAACCAGTATAAAAGGCTCCAAACAGCTGCAGCAGTGTCCACAGGCCGAAGCAATAGTAGAAAAATAGAGGAAATATGTGGAATCCAAATACGCTGTTGTACAATCCACCATATACCAAGGAAATCGGTGAATGCAAGTGGCTTTATTCAACGCGTTTCAAGGTGTATTCCTCACCCCTTCATAAAGACAACCACCAATTAATATTTCCTCTATTTCTACTATACGTCCTCCTTTGTGCAAGGAGGAGCAGTGCTAGAGTTCTACAAAATAACATACAGCAGACCACTAATATCCATGTGTCGTCTGCTCAAACTGTCAGAAAGAGACTCCATCAGGGCCTGAGATCCACAAGTGGGTGTTTAGCTTACAGCCCAACATCATGCAGGGCGATTGGCATTTGCCACAGAATACCAAGATTTGCAAATTCAACATTGGCACCATGTGCTCTTTACAGATGGGAGCAGATTCACACTGAGCACATGAGCGTGTCCGGAGACTCCATGGAGAATGTTCTGCTCCCAGCAAAATCCTCCAGAATGACTGGTTTGGCAGTGGGTCAGTAATGGTGTGGGGAGACATTTCTTCGAAGAACTGCACAGCCCTCCATGTGCTAACCAGAGGAACCCTGAGTGCCATTATGTATCTGGATGAGCTTATCAGACCCATTGTGAGACCATATAAAGGTGCATTGGGCCCTGGGTTCCTTCTGATACATGACAATGCTAGGCCTCATATGGCTGAAGTGTGTCAGCAGTTGCTGCATAATGATGCTATGGACTGGCCTTTTCGTTCCCCAGACCTGAATCCAATCGAGCACATCTGCGACATGTCTCCTTCTATCCACAATGTCTCTCTGCACGACAGACTGTCCAGGAGTTAACTGATTTTTTTAACCCCTTAAGGACCGAGTCACTTTGCAGCTTAATGACCAGACCGTTTTTGTAATTCTGACCAGTGTCCCTTTATGAGGTTATATCTCTGGAACGTTTAAACGGATCCTAGCGATTCTAAGATTGTTTTTTTCGTGGCATATTGGGGTTCATGTTGATAGTAAATTTAGGTTGATAATTTTTGTGTTTATTTGTGAAAAAATAAAAAATTTGGCGAAACTTTTTAAAATTTAGCAATTTTTTATTTTTATTCTGTTAAACCAGAGAGTTATGTGACACAAAATAGTTAATAAATAACATCTCCCACATGTCTACTTCACATTAGCACAATTTTGGAAAAAAACATTTTTGGGGTAGGAAATTATAAGGGTTCAAAGTTCATCAGCAATTTCTGATTTTTCCAGCAAAATTTACAAAAAAACATTTTATTTTTTTTTGTGACCACATCACATTTGAAGTCCCTTTGAGGGGCGTACATGACAGAAATCACCCAAAAGTGACACAATTCCAAAAACTGCACCCCTCAAGCTACTCAAAAGTACATTCAAGAAGATTATTAACCCTTCAAGTGCTTCACAGGATGTGGAAGGAAAAAATTGCCATTTTAATTTTTCCAACAAAAATGTTCTTTTACGCTCAATTTTTTCATTTTCACATGGGCAACAGGATAAAATGCATCCTAAAATTTGTTGGGCAATTTCTCCTGAGTACACCGATACCTCATATATGTGAAAAAAACGTGTTTGGGAGGCACAGTCACGTGATCCACCAGTCACATGCTTTGGAAACTGATGTATTAAGGAAGAAAAAGAAGCATGTATATGTAACCGGGATCAGGGGAATATAGAAAAAAGACCAATATATAGTCAAAAATTCATTTATTTAACATTTATACAGACAGGAACTGACAAACAATTTAAAAACCATTAAAAAGGTGGAAACCACCAACAGAGCTATGGCCTTGTAGTATGCATTATGACACAGCAGTATAAACTACTTCTTATAGGTGGATGATGAGTTGTTCTGGTAATCAATTAGTAGACAAAGTAACATGAAAATCAATCACCCTATCTAATAACGTACTGTTCAGAAAACTGATGTACTCTGAATGCTCACACTGAAACAGGAACAGATATAAACCCCTGTTAAATAGATAGGCTGGAACAACAAAGTGGAACACCAAATCAACCTAACATTATAGGTCCCTGAAAAGAGGGTTGTAATAAAGGACCTCGGCCACTAAGTGGTCAAAATGTGCAGTGACTGGGACGAAAGATCCCCTATGCAGGGAGGGACAGTGTCTACATAAAGTAATGTGGTGATGAATTAGTCAACAAGCCCTAAAAGAAAGGGATAAATGAATATCAGATAAATAATAGGACCACATGATGTTTCAAAGTAAATCCGAAACACATCCAAAGTGACCACGCCACCTTTAGTCCCGCCTCTTCACTTCCGGGTACACGGCTGCAGACCCGGATGTGATTTGAAGGTGGGCTCATTTAGTATACTATATATAAGTTTCCTTTACAGGTTACTGACAGGTTCTCCCCCATAGGAAGCCGTCTTATAGGCGGCGACACGCGTCGGGTGTCAAGCCTGCTATGTGCCTTATGTGATGGATGATGTTTTTACTGGTAACTATACTTGGACATGGCGGCACTGACTGGTGCACCTGTGGTCCTATTATTTATCTGATATTCATTTCTCCCTTTCTTTTAGGGCTTGTTGACTAATTCATCACCACATTACTTTATGTAGACACTGTCCCTCCCTGCATAGGGGATCTTTCGTCCCAGTCACTGCACATTTTGACCACTTAGTGGCCGAGGTCCTTTATTACAACCCTCTTTTCAGGGACCTATAATGTTAGGTTGATTTGGTGTTCCACTTTGTTGTTCCAGCCTATCTATTTAACAGGGGTTTATATCTGTTCCTGTTTCAGTGTGAGCATTCAGAGTACATCAGTTTTCTGAACAGTACGTTATTAGATAGGGTGATTGATTTTCATGTGACTTTGTCTACTAATTGATTACCAGAACAACTCATCATCCACCTATAAGAAGTAGTTTATACTGCTGTGTCATAATGCATACTACAAGGCCATAGCTCTGTTGGTGGTTTCCACCCTTTTAATGGTTTTTAAATTGTTTGTCAGTTCCTGTCTGTATAAATGTTAAATAAATGAATTTTTGACTATATATTAGTCTTTTTTCTATATTCCCCTGATCCCGGTTACATATACATGCTTCTTTTTCTTCCTTGATACCTCATATATGGTCATAAACCACTGTTTGGGCGCACGGCAGGGCTCGGAAGGGAAGGAGCACCATTTAACTTTTGGAGCAAATTTTAGATTCAAAAAGTCAAATGGCGCTACTTTCCTTTCGAGCCCTGCCGTGCATCCAAACAGTGGTTTATAACCACATATGAGGTATTGGTGTACTCAGGAGAAATTGTCCAACACATTTTAGGATCCATTTTATCCTGTTGCCCATGTGAAAATGAAAAAATTGAGGCCAAAAGAAAATATTTGTTAAAAAAAAAAAGTTATTTTTCATTTTTACATATCAATTTGTGAAGCACCTGGTGGTTCAAAGTGTTTACTATACATCTAGATAAGTTCCTTTGGGGGTCTAGTTTCCAAAATGGAGTCACTTGTAGGGGAGCTCCAATGTTTAGGCACACAGGGGCTCTCCATACACGACATAGTGTCCTCTAACAATTTGAATGGAAAATTAGCTTCAATAGGTGCTTCACAAATTGATCTGTAAAAATGAAAAAGTAAATTTTTTTTTCACAAAAATGTTCTTTTTGGCCTCAATTGTTTCATTTTCACTTGGCAACAGGATAAAATGGATCCTAAAATTTATTGGGCAATTTCTCCTGAGTAAACCAATACCTTATATGTTGTGGAAAACCACTGTTTGGGCGCACAGCACGGCTCGTTTGACTCTCCAAGTGGAAAGTTAGCTGAAATCGTTAGTGAAACACCATATCGCATTTGGAAATTCCCTAATGTGCCTAAACAATAGAGCTCCCCCACATGTGAAATTTTTCACTGATGATATGGAGCTCCGCTGTATTTTTGGTCACCAGCACAGATACAACAGGCAGGTACAGGCTGCCACCCACCCCCAGTTGACTAGTTTTACCTCGCTGGTAATCAAAATACAGCAAATCCCTTTTTTTTTTTTTTTTTTTAATTCTTGAAATAATGTTAAAAAAAAAAAACGACGTGGGCTTCACCGCATTTTCAGTTTCCAGCCAGGTACAACTAAGCAGCTACGGGCTGCTACCCACCCCCAGCTGCTTAGTTGTACCTGGCTGGTAACCAAATTACGACAGAGCCCTTTTTTTTAAAAATTATTTCTTGAAATAATTAACAAAAAAAATGACGTAACCTCAGGTTAGCAGATGTCGCTATGGCAGCCTCAGGTTACCAGATGTCGCCATGGAAATCTCAGGTTACCAGATGTCGCCTTAGCCACCTAAGGTTGCCATGGCGACATCTGGTAA